>JBBPDA010097736.1:0-11540 GCA_037974385.1 Arnoldichthys spilopterus
TTGTAAAAAATGTTTGGAATCATGTATGATTTTCGTTCCACTTCTCAAGTGTACAGCACTTTGTATTGGTCTTTCACATGGAATTCCAATAAAATTGATTCATGTCTGTGGCTGTAATGTGACAAAATGTGGGGAAGTTCAAGGGGGCCGAATACTTTTGCAAGCCACTGTACATATATAAGTGGTTGTTGTTCATGCAGACAAGCTCTAGTAAAAGGGGAAAATGTTGTTTCTGTTAGAAACAATTGTATTAGGAGTGGCTGGACTTCATTTTTGGACGTTCATCTGTTTGGTCAGAAAATGGCTGGTAGTGCCCATATGCCATTGCTGCTGTCTTTCTGATCAGATCTTCCTGCATAAAGTGCTCGCCTCCACCATTAACACCCACTGTCATGCGAACCAGTTCGCGCTCTGCCCCAGCTGTGAGTGTGTGTGAGTGAGGGAGCGAGAGAGAGAGTTAAGTGTGTGGTGTTTAGCTGCCACAGCAAACACATAAACAATCTAAAATGATGACTTTTCTCTATTTATTGCTTTCAGCCGTGGTCAGAGACACAGTGAAGCCGCTGTGTTCGGTTGCACGGCCGAGCGGCAGCGCCTCTGCTTCTCTGTTGCTTTTCCCACCTATTTTTCTGCCCTTATTCTTGCCGCTTTTGCACTATACAACTACGTTACCCACAGTGCATTGCTCTTTAAGAAACCGCGGTTACCCGTTCGCTATAGAAGGTAGCATGGGTTTTCTTCAGGAGTAAAGTTTTATGGCTAATGTAGTGCTGAAGTGCTACATCGGGCAAAAATGTGGTGGTAGACAGAGGGAAAAAAAAGAAGTGTGGCGGAGATGGAGTTTGGTGTTTTTGGAATTGCTCCAATTTGTCAATCGACCATGAAGCCAAAAACAGCGACTTCCCTGTTTCGACAGCCACGGTTGTGAGAAATCTAGAAAAGCAACACACCGCACTCGCACGTCTTTGTTTTAGCTTTTTTTTAATTGTTTATATGCAATGTGAACTGTCGCCGCTCATAACACACCACTTCAGCAGAAGTCCCAAGTCTCCCTGAAGTTCCGGGAGTCTCCCGCATATTGATAGCGGCTCCCTGATGTCCACGAGTTAAGAGAGGGTTGGGATGTCTGCTTCAGTGCCGTAGTTAGTATGACTTGGGGGGAATCGGGAGAACCATGCTATCAAGTACACTGACTGTAATACACTCATATGTTTAGATTTGTTTTAATCGTCCCCCACACAAACATGAATCCTACATTAAATGTCTTCGGGTGATCATTTAGACACTTTATACTCAGCAGGATCTCATTGAAAGAATCTGTTCAGGAAGTCGTTTGTCTCACAGCCACTCCGGAGCCAGTCACGCTTCATTGTTTCTGCCAAAACACCGAAAACGCTTTCTTAGAAACCTCTCGCGTCCTTGTGTTTCTGTGAATTATGTAGAGAACATTTGAAGAGATGATAAGGCAAGTTTATTTATACAGCACATTATCATACACCGAGATCGTTCAGTGTGCTTTACAGTGATGGAACAGGCACAAAAACGCAAAATGAAATTAGAAATAAAATCAGAATAGAATAGAATAGAACTTTATTTATTAAAACACTGAGCAGGTTTGCACTTGGAGCTAGAGCAGCCCATTTTGTTCACCTCGTCCTCGTTAATGTAATAACTTCGGATCAGAAGGTCACGGACACATCATTCAAACTGCAACCTGATCCAAACAGAAGTAGCATGAACACATCATGGGACCAGGATTGAAATTTTATTCTAAGGTTTGTGCGGTGAGCTGTTGTTGAATGCTGTTGCGGTTTATGACACGTCGACTTCCGGTGTCTATTTTGGTTCGGTGAGCAGCGCGTTTATGGTTGTTTATTGCTGTTTTATGTGGATAATAAGTGTTTGGTGCTGTCGCTGCATTGGGGGATGTTTATAACAATTTTATTCTTCCAGTTGTGACGTGGCTGCAATAGCGCCACCTTGTTTATGTAAAAACACAATTTAACAGATTATTATAGAAAGAAAACTCATAGAATCTTTAAATTTGGTAGACATGTGCTCTGAAGTTCAGAGAATCAAGTAATGTTGAAGTTTTGGTGTGTTATCCAGTAGATTCATTTGGGTTCCTGACGTTTTAAATGACAATTGTGTTTCGTACAGAGCCGTACGGCCACCAGGGGGCATGACTAATAGGGTTAACCCCTTTCTGCGCGGGGTGGATCTGGTCATTTCCACTTAGTTGATCAGAAGGTCACAGAAACATCATTCAAATTGAAAATGGATCAAGACAAACGTACCTTGAAAAAAATTTAGTTTAATTTCGAAAATAATAGTTTACTATATATTTTATTATGAGTTTAGTTTGTATTTTTTGTTAGAAAATAAGGAACCTCATAAGTCTCTTTTGCTTTTGAATAAATCCAAAAATACTCGATGGTTCTCTTCCAATTTTTATTATGTTTATGCCACATGTGTCCTCTGTATGCATTTACAATTTCAAAGAGAGTTTAAACAGTTTCATAGTTTTATATCATATAATGTAAGACGAGGGAGAATTTGGCAAATTCCCGTCTAGTTGTACAGTTGCACTTAAAGCTTAATAACTTCAGATCAGAGGGTCACAGACACGTCATTCAAACTGCAACCTGATCCAGACAGAAGAAGCATGAACACATTATGGTTTAACTCTGGAAAATTTGACACTTACTACATTGCCATATGGTTACCCCCACATGGTCCCTGATCATCAACTTATGGACCATAAAAATTCTCTCTCTTTTGTGGGACATATCTTTCCCTTACCTTAACCTTGATGGATGAGTGAAGGCTAGTCTCACCTCTTTTTAAAGAGCCCCTGTTTGAGCAGGAACTAATGAAAAGATGAAAAAAAATGAAAAGGTAAATGTAATTATCAGTAATCTTAAAATAGTCCGTTTCTTCTCAGAGGATCCAAAAAGATAAACAACTGGTCCTGCCTGCCCAGTGGTCAGTGGCATAGTTCACCTTCTGAGTCATTTTACAGCAACAATCTGACTTTAGACAATTGTTGGGCAAAACGTGAATTTGAAATGTTTGTGTAATATAAGTTATAGAAATCGTATAAGTATTAATCTCAAATCGCGCATTTGTTGGAGCTAGATCAGCGCATGCACACAGTGACCCTCCCCTGTAGTATTTCTAAGGTTTCTAGCTGGAAGCCTAATAGCAGTGATGCTACAGAAGTACATTCAAGATCTAAATCTCTTAAACATTTGTGCTTAGCAACAAATTTTCATCTTCATTTCATCTGGCTTATTAAGGGAAAAGCCAACGCCATGAACTATTGCTAAGTTATCGCTCCAGGTTTGCTTTTCAAGAACTGTGAATTCCACCTTAAATAGTGTGGCAGTCAGGGTGAATGTAATAGTAGTTTAAGGCGGAACGGCACGTTTGATGGATTCAGCCTGATCCTTACGTTTTCTTGTGCTTCATCTCAACACTTGAGGTTGGACAAACATGGAAGCAGAATAAAATGAGAATAAAGTACATTCAGCACAGGCTTTCTAAAAAAAAAAAGCCACTGTCCAAGAGAGCTAGAATGGATGAACTTCACTTTTACATTGGGTTTCTGAGCTAGTGGCCTAATCTGCACGGCTGCACTGCACGCTTGGCCCTGAGAGTGGACTGGATGAATGGGGGAGCGTGTATGATGTGTGTCAGACTGCACACTACATTACAGAATGCATTTCTAATGGCTGTGTACTTTTTCACACAGTTTAGTGTGGTAACCTGCAGTTTGGAATGCAGCCCTACTCAGTGTGTGCAAAACAGTTATTTACCACATCGGGTGTAGAATGAGCTGCGATACACTGAGTATATTCGATATATCACCCAGTCCTAATTAAAGGCCCTCTTTCGAGATTGAATGCAGACTAGAATGTTTTTTATATGTCAAAAAACTCATAATTTTGCTGATTTGCATTAAAAAATGGCATTTTTAACCTTTGGTGTGTATGTGTATGCACATACTTTTTAACCCATTTTTTCATTGGTCAAACCAGGCTGATCAATGCAGGAACATATGAAATGTGTAGCCTTAAGAGAATTACAGTGAAATTAAAGTCTAATAATATTTTGGCTGTTCTTTCAAAGCTCTGCAACTGTTATTAACGGTCACTGCAAAACCCTCAGGAGACCTAAATCCATATATGCTTTCTAATTAGGTTACTAATTAGGTTAACGTTGGTCTTGTGGGCGCCCGATATTCACATACTGTACGACACAGGCTCTATGTATAGCTCTTCAGTGTTTGCATGTTCTTTGCCAGAATTTCTCCACTTTTGAAGTACCTAATGTAGCTAAATCCTAATCATAGGCAAATCTTCGCCAAATCATGAGTTTGATGTTGCTGGAAAAGGGCCAAAGTTTTATTAAATAATCTCTTTGAGTCTGAGCCACATAGCAAGAAGAGCAAAGTAGCGAGTGATAACTAATCTATCAAGCGCAGCCATTGTGAGGGTCCATCACCATCCATAAATGGGGGTTATCTTTTGGTAGAACTTCCTTCTGAATCCCAAATCCAGACCTGGGTTTTTTCAAATACGTCAGTTATGTAGAATGTTAGGATATGCAGGTCTCATATAGCAGCGATTAGCAAATTCAGCTGTGTTTTGACCATGTTATTTCATATTTTTATCCTGTTTATTCATACTTTGCTGGAGGTTTCTTACAACGGTGAAATTTGGTTTCATACAAACTTTTAACACTAAATTCCCCGGACTTTAAAAAGAAACATTTTGCACAAAACATTCTTTCCTTTCAAAGATCAGTTTGACTCTTGCACTCTATGCTGGGACTGATGTTGATGAGATGAGGATTTGTGCAACAGATTCTCAGAAACAACAACAAGAGCTCTGACTCTAAACCAAGGGCTTAATCCGTGTCCTGGAGATCTACCACCCTGAAGGGTTCAGGTCCAACACACCTGCTTCTAATCTCTGGCTGAAGACCTTCATTACCTGGATCAAGTGTGTTATATTAGCATTGGAGCTAAACTCTGCTACCTATTTCACCAGAAACAGGATAAGTGAAAGTGGCTTTTTTGCCATTGTGAACACACTCAAGCACCACAACGAAATCTGACCTCTGCAGCGGGCAGCTATCAACAGTGCCCAGGAAGCAGTGTAGCGGGATGGTACCTTGCTTGACCTCAGTGGTGCCCGGGCTGGGACTTGAACCTGGAACCTTCAGCTCCCAAGGGCAATGTCCTAACCACTAACCACTAGGCCACCGCTGCCCGATCAGAGCCCAATCACATAGGTTCCTTAAGATTTCTGGGCACCAAACCTTGATGCACCCACCCTGCAGAGCTTAACTCCAGCCCTGATCTAACACATCTGATCCACCTAGTCAAAGAGGTTAAGAACATGTGGATATTAGAGGTCGGTGTGTTACACTGAAAACAGAGTAGACCACCCGGAATACGGTTGGACAGCCCTGCTCTATAGCAAACTAGAGGACAATGAGAAAACCTGGTCCTTTACCCGCCAACTTTTCAACGTTTACCCTTTCACCTGATCCTGAGCTCCTTTGGAATTCCTCGTTCACCTCTTTCCTTTTCTCCCCCTTTCTCCTCCCTGCTCCCCCATCCCTATCTCTCCCCTTCTCCTTCCTTTCCCCTATCCATGTGCTCCTTGCCCTTATCGATGGCGGACCACTGACAGTGACTTTACGTCCAAAATGAAAAACAGGCAAATGGGCATGACGGCTGGCAACAACATGACCAAAAGCACCAGCATTGGCGGAGATATGTGCAGTCTGGAGAAGACAGACGGCAGCCAGTCAGACACGGCCGTTGGCCTGGTGGGCACAGAAAACAAGAAGAGGCGCTCCAGCATAGGGGCCAAGATGGCTGCCGTGGTGGGCATGTCCCGCAAGAGTCGCAGCGCCTCACAACTCAGCCAGACAGGTAAGAGGACGACCACGGTGTCTTGTTTGTCTGTCTGTCTGTCTGTCTCGCTGTGTGTCTGTCTGTCTGTCTGTCTGTGTGGGTGTGTCTTCTTCGTTTCATCCCATCTCCTCTCGTTTTGGTTCATTCCTCCTTAAGTCTGTATTTATTTCCCTCTCTCCTCTTTCTGTGAAGCTTGAGATGCTTGTACTGGAACTGTTTCTGTCCAACAGGTCTCATCTCCACTGCTTTTTACAGCTTTTACTAAAGAGCTGAAGCAAGATGTGGGTGATGTAGCCATATACGATTGTCACAATGCGGTTTTTGCAATAAGCTGCTCCGAGCGCGTCCTGGGTATCGTCCACCCTGTGACCACCTGCTTCTTTAAAAGGGAATTTAGCATGGGCTCCCAGGTGGCACAGCTATTTAAGGTTCCTCCTTATTGAGGTTTGGTCCCAGTGATGCTGAGCATAATTGGCCTTGTTCAGCTGAACGTGGTGGCATGCAATACATCAAACCCTGAATAAAAACACAGCTTCCCGATTGAATACCCTTTTGACTCAAATGTTTTGCGAGGGCCTTGTTCCATTTTCCACCTATCAAATCCCAGCCAAAAATAATGGAATATCATAAAAATCATGGAAGTATTGTGATATAATATTGCCATATCACCCACTCCGAACAGATTCACTACAGGACGGAGAAGCAGAAATACTGCGAATGCTCACTTGGTCTCTCTTTTCTAGAGAAGTGGGATTCTTTCTCTTTTTCCCTTTTCCTCCTTCCTCTCTTCCCTCTTTCTTTCGTCCTTTCTGCCTTTCCCTCCACTGTGGACAGCTGCTGGTGCGCGTCACTCATTTCCCTACCGCATTGTTTCTTTTCTGACCCAAGTGAGGTTGATGCCACTTTCCCTTCTATGAATCTTTTTCATAGCTGAGTGTTCAGAGGGTATCAGGTGTCAACAACGGCGTAATGACCACGGTCTGTTCATGTTACCATAGCTCCTGCTTCAGCCCGTGCTCTCTGCATGTTTCATTCATAAACAGCTTAGGTGGATGAGATGAGTTCATTTTTACAGGTCTGCAGGTGTTGGCCCTGCTCCGACGCACACAGTGAAGGCAGCTTGCATCGTTCATTTCTGCCTCTGTAGTTCCAGTAGCTCGTATTTCACCGTAGTTACAGTTATGTTGGATTTGTCTAAGGAGAGTCGTATCGTATGTGTAGGTGTTTTTGATGGCGCCCAAGCCATACACTGGTTCGCTGGTAAAAAGGGGCGGAGCCCCTTCAAGAGACAAAGGGGGATTGTCTACTCATGGTGGCCGGAGCCGGGGGGGGCCCAGGTTCCAGCTCCCAGAAGTAGCCTGCCACAGGTGCTGCGGATCAGGGAGCTAATTTCTGGGGTTACTTAGGCTCCGAGCGACTAGGAGGAGACGTGAGACGAACTGGTCGTCTTGCCGAGCTCAGGAGAGACTGAGCATTCCGGTCTCGCGTTTCCAGTATCGAGTTCCCCGCCTTGTTTTTTGAGATTCTTCTTTTTTTGTTTAGTGGATCCTGTTGTTCGTGCCAGCACGCCTTGTTTTTAGTCAAGCTGATTAAAGCCTGTTTTTGTTTTTTTCGCATTTGCGTCCTGCAACCCCCACTTGTTCGTTACAGCTAGATGCTGTTGAATTTTGACATTTATTTAGGTGACTTATTACAGTGATGTATTTAATGTTAATTATTTAGGCAAGTCCATACATTCGGTGAAGATGTAGAAAATCACAGTTATTTGTTTGTTTATTTATTTATTTACTTTAAAATCAAGAAAAAGCCCTAACGTCTGTAATTCAGGCAGTGCACCATGTAATGGGGAGGTTGGTGAGGGACGCAGAGCTTCCTGGGTCATCACAAATGGGCTTGTGACCACAGACATGACTCTATATATACGTTAATGCAAGTCCAGCACAAAAATGTGTGCTTCTTCAGAGAATAACATCAAAAATATGAGCTGGAGCTCATTATTGTTGATGGCCTTGACAAGACATGAAAGCAATCAGTGCTACAATTTGCTGAATATCTGCAAATACGATTGTGGTTGTCGTTGTAGTGATGGGACAAATGTTATTTCTCTGCAATAAATGACCATTATGAGACGTTATGAATTGAACCTGCGTACAGTTGTTGCGTTTGGCTTTAATGAGTTTTTTTTTCATTACGTTTGCAAAAAGCACTTGAGCCTGCTCAGTGCGTCACTTCTGGCAATTTCTTACCGTCTATTTAGTCTTCACAGTTCAGTGGACCTCTCGTCAAAAAGAACACAACCGATCGTCAAAGGCACAAAAGGCAGAGGAAGAGAGGTGGAGATGTTTATGAATGCAGACCCACTGAAAGGAGTCAGCATGTCTGCACAAATTGGGTTTCTCCAATTTTTTGATCGCATGAAGACACGTGAAAACACCCACATCCGGTTATTCGTGTTCAAATGCCATCCCTGACTGTTCCACTGCTGCTTCGTGCCTTTTCGCACTTCCACGCAGTCTTCAGGTGACCTATAAACGCTGTCGGTCTTCTGGGTCGCAGCATGTATAGAGGCTTTGGTAACGCCCACGTGTTTAACAAAAAAAAAAAAGGAAAAAAGCCTGTCAGGCGGCTCGTGATGGCCGGTGCACATGTCCGGCTGATCCAGCGTAGGGCTTTAATAATTTCTGCTGATCGCCGCAAGCTCTATCACTCTGTCATGTCTGCAAACACAGTCTCCGGAGTCTGAAGGATCTAAGACAGCCAGGAGGGACCGATGAGAGTGTGAGTGGACGTCCTTCCAGATGGAGGGCACGCAGATGAGGGCCAGAAGCACGGGATGGTTATTTGAATGTGATTTGGTTTGGACGTTTTTTGATGGATGTCTTCGTAGGGTTTGCCACCTGGCATGACTTGTGTTGCGACTCTTGACTACTTTTCAGTTTTTTAAATATTTCAATGAACAACATCTCAGATGTTCACAAAGCTTAACAAAAAAGACAAGAAAGCTGAAAGTACTATGCACATTGTACAAGAAGCTCTGCGGTGGGACCTTCCCCCATAAAATTTAAATAAACACAAGCAATCGCAGTTGTTAAAGCAGAAACAACGGTTCGGGCAGTGAACTGAGAAAAGACTATGTTGTAGCAGGGTGGGTGGAGTTAGCATCCGCTAATTTCAATGCTTCCAAGCAGACTTTTCTAACTCATGTTTGGTTTGCTGTCAAAAAATGGTGCAGCATTGCCCCACTACTTGGAAAAGTGGTGGGTCAGATGCCCGCTGGGACCACAGGAGCAAGTGGGCATATGACTCACCACTTACCAATGCTTAGAAAAGCTAAATGCCACTAGCTCGCAGCCCAGAGCAGTAAGAAACCTATAGCAAGTGGCTAAATTTGAAAGAAATCTTGGGAACTCACTTGATTCACTCGTGCCTCTAAGACTGGCAGGATGACTTATTTGTCATTGTGAACACTCTCAAGCACCACAGCGAAATGTGACCTCTGCATTTAACCCATCACACGTGCACATGTGGAGCAGCGGGCAGCTGTGAAAGCTTCCGGGGAGCAGTGTAGCACTTTGCTCAAGGGTACCTCAGTGGTGCCTGAATTGGGACTTGAACCTGCGACCTTCTGTTCACAAGAGCTAGGTCATAACTACTGGGCCACCACTGCCCACAGTGTAACCTCAAAGCTGTAAAGCACATAGTTACTCACGTAATTTTACAATTTGTTGATGTTTTATCTTTGCATTTACTCATTTTAGCTGAACATTCATGGTGCAGTTCTGTTTGTTTTTATTTTATATACGTGGATAAATCTATGAGGAGCCTAGTGAACAGATGAACTTTCCATTGGCACTAATGATGGGAACAGTAAGCCTCAGCCATTCCAGTGCTTGATTGCAGACATAACCTTTTGTACTGTGTCGTTTGGTAACATGAAAAAAGTTTGTTTATATGTTTGAAGTGTGTGAAGAGGAGCAGTAAGGAAAAGGTGGCACTCCGAACGGGGAACAGATGCTTGATGCAAGTCTTGCCCAGTTTCAAACGTGCTGTTTTAAATTCTTCAGCAGTGCACCGCAGAGATACGTTCGCTTCAAGCCAGACTTAATAAGATGACACGGCATTTGTGAAGAAGTAGAAATCTGGCCTCTCACATGTCCACACACACACACACACACACACACACACACACGCTCATGCAAAATATAAACCTTAGACTGTATGAATATTTGAAGCAGGTCTTTCTCCATGTTGTGTATGGAGTGCATGGTCTGTTTCTGCGCTCTGCCCTAGTTCATTGCTCTTTTCCCAGAAGGCCTGGCAGCTGCCTGGTGGAGGCACGTCTTTAAAGGGTGGCTTTTTCAAAAGCGGGGGGTTATTTCAGGATTTGTGAGCCACTCCGACGCTGTCTAGAAGAGCTCTGTGTTCTGTGCCTTAATGCGCAGGATACTCTTTCTGAATGCTTTCCGAAACAGCAGCACTCTCCTCTGGGATTGCAAGCACTACCACAGCATGAGCACCTGTTACGGGCATCCTCTTTCCCTCTTTCTCGCTCTTGCCCCCCCCCCCCTCCTCTCTCTCTCCCTCTCTCTCTCTCTCTCTCCCTCTCTCTCTCTCTCCCCCTCATCCTTCCTCTCTGTCTCTCATTGCTACTCAAAGACAAATCAATCCCAGAGCAGGGATATAGAGATGCTTAAACGCTGCTACTTCCTCCTGCTACTTACTACTTAATGCCGCTGCTTTATACATATTTTATAAATGCTTCATTAGTAGGAAAGTGCCATGTGCTGCACATTTGGGGATTAGTTGGAAACGGTCATACATTTCACTTTACATTTTATTCTTTGTAGAGCCCACATGCAAACAGTGCTTTAAAATGTCCTGTTCTGAGATACGTTTGCACACTTTTCACACTTTAAAGGTACAAACGTCCTCCCTGTGACAGTATTCCTGATTGAACGTACAGTAGAGTGCACACTCTGCACATTATGCGTGTTGCTCCCTCCCCATTCTTAATTTTAAGTCAGCAAATGAAACCATAGTTATGCATTAAAATGTGCAAAAGAATGTGCATTTATTTTCACGTAGAAAACAAAAGGAGAACATGATTTGATCGGAATTATGCCAGATGCTCTCCCCATCCAGAGTTGTTAAGGTCATTGACCCCATTTTCAGTTGGATTCAGAGGACTGGCTATGGCTAACCCATTCCAGAACCAGTTCTAGCTCTGGTCATGTCCCTTGTGTAGCAGTGGCGTTCAAGTGAAGCTCTGCAGCTCAGGTTCACTTTTAGCTTTTACTCATATACTTTAAGGTGGGGGGAATGGGTTTGGAACAATGCCCAAAAAGTGTTTCTTGTATTGTTTCCCTCAAATCTTACTTTTAATTTCATAAAGTGTTTCATCTAACAGTTTAAGTAACAAATCAGAAAAAAGTACTAGTAGTAGTAGTAGTGGTAATAGGTGTATTGTCATTTCTACCATATACACAGTACACAGTAAAAACGAAACAACGTTCCTCCAGGACACATGGTGCAACGTGGGCAGTGGTTAGGACACTGCCTTTGAGACCTGAAGGTCTCAGGTTCGAGTCCCGGCCCGGGCACTACTGAGGTA
>JBBPDA010097747.1:0-11539 GCA_037974385.1 Arnoldichthys spilopterus
AACCTGCATTAACACACAGCTGCTCTATCACACACTAAACCTGCATTAACACACAGCTGCTCTATCACACACTAAACATACATTAACACGCAGCTGCTCTATCACACACTAAACCTGCATTAACACACAGCTGCTCTATCACACACACTAAACCTGTGTTAATACACAGCCGCACCTTCTATTGGACAGGTAGGTTTGTGTTTAGGCTTACCTGTACTGCTGCAGAACCGTGTCCATGGGTTCTGCTTGGTTCTCTATGGCTCTCTGGTAGACCTGCTCAGCCTGAGGGAATAGACCTTTACGCTCAAACTGCTCAGCCCAGGCCACATAGAGCCCTGCTGCTCGCACCCCCACGCCTTGACTGTGCACATAACTGTACAGCTTTATGGGCTCCGAGTAATAACTCGCCTGCAGATAAACAAACACACACACACACAAATATCAATACATCACAGAACGCTGGTTTGACTTCGGGCAGGCCGATATATTAAATATACGTTGAGATTTTGCTTCTCCCTCAGTAAGGCTGTGTCCCAAAAATTCCATACTTAAGTGTGTAAAATTAGTGCGCAACCATTAGAAATGCAGTCAGTTGTGTAGTGTGTTCAGAACAGGAGTGTGATTTGGGATGAAACGACAAGAAAAAGAAAAACTTCACACATCCCCCACTCATCCACACTGTGCAGTGCTAAAGCTAAAGATTGGGCCATGGAGAGAAGAGGGCGGGTGTGTTTTTAACAGATTTGTGTGAACTTTAAGGAAATTTGTTTAAACGTTAAGCATTAATGCACCAGCTTGAGGCAAAGCAAGAGAAAACTTTCGATGATCAGCCTTTATCCATCAAACTTAAGGTTCCACCTTAAATACAGCATCCTTTTTTTCTGTTCCACCTTAAATAAAGCAACTTTTTAAACATACCTGCCAAACCATTTATGGTGGAATCAAAAATGCTTAACATGTTCTGTGTGATCCGACCAGACAGGCTAGCCTTCACTCCCCACGCTCATCTGTAAGCCTTGGGTGCCCGTGACCTTGCTCTTGTGGGGCCTAGTAGTTAGGACGCTGCCAGGCAGGAGTCCCAGCCCAGGCACCACTGAGGTATCGTCCCACTACACTGCTCCCTGGGCACTGTTGGTAGCTGCCCACTGATGGGTTAAATGTAGAGGTTGCATTTCGTGTGTGTTCACAATGACAAATAGTCACTTTCACTTCGCTGATTCACCAGCGCTAACTACTGCACATCTGTAACCATCACCACCATAATAAGGACCTCGTCAAAGTGGCTCAGATCCTTACGCTCGTCCATTTGTTCTGCCTCAAGCACATCACCTGCAAAAACTGACTGTTCGCTTGCTGCCTAATATAACACACACACCCCTGACAGATGCAACTGCAATGAAATAACTAGATAGTCAATGTCACTTCAGCTGTTAGTGGTATTTTGTAGACAGACAGGTAACTTCATACGCAGTCAAGGAAACAACAGTTGAGCAACGAAAAACTCACACAAACACAGAAGGAAAAAACGATGTAAAGCAGTTTGACAGTTCGGACACTACTTACACACTTGATGCAGTGGCTGATGAATCTGGGGTCACTGTGGTATCGCTGGTCCTGAAGAAAGGCCTGCACCAGGCGCTCCAGCACCACACACATGCTGCTCCTCTCTTCTGATGGCAGCCTGCTCTCCAGGAATTCCACAAACCTACACACACACACACAAGCTGGTATTACTCTCTTTGTGAGTACATTCAGCTGAACTCTGTAATACTTTGTGATAGCCCACGTCCTCCTACTCTTTTAGCTTTTCCAAAACAAGAGATGGATTTGTGAAGAAAACAGCATGGATTCTTTGTGAGGACAAGCAAACTGTCCCCACTTCTATGGATGTTCCTCTATACCCATAATCGGGAGGGAATTAGGTCCCCACAAAGACATAAATACTTGAACACGCGTCCAAGTTGTAAGTGAGCTACACAAAAGCCAATTTTCCAGTTCCAGCAGTAGGTTTAAAGACTGAAAAGGCTTCTCATCGCTGGATCTTCTCAGACATCCCAGTCTTCACCCAAATCCAGCAGCTGCGGGGGTCTCCGGTCAGAACAGGCATCAATGAGCGAACGCCACTCACCTATCCCATGGATCGAGGGGGTCGTCTCCAACATAACTGCTCACACTGGACTCAAACCCCCTATAAAAACAGTTTTAATAAACATGAATCATGTGAAAGGCCCGCGGCTGTGAGATCTGCGTCGCTCTGCGCCATTCAATAGTAAACAGTCAATCTACCGATGAAGCCGTGCACGGGACCAGCGCAAAGCTGCTTACCGCAAATAAAAGTGAATATCCATCGTTTTTTTCTCTCCTGGTCGGCCCCTAACGACCTTAACTTTACCCCAAACTATTATTTTAAACGTAACGCTGTTATTTTTAGTATTATTAGAGACATAATCCTGTATACACTCTTTCCGCCCTTGCCTCCCTTCTAACGATACAAATGTTTTCAAATCGCCGGCTCTGACCAATCGCTGCGCACTTTCGTCCAATGCGCCAATCAGGTTCAGAGAACAGTGCCCTCCATCCATGTGGGTGGGGCTTCTACGTAGGGCGTGTTCCAATCCACACATCAAGCATTAGCTCACTTCCACTCCCTGGGCGTCGTACGTTTAAAAGTCTATTACATAAATAATTCCGTTTGCCATTTACTGATTACTTAATGTAGCATAATAAACGCGAAACACTTGAAGCCTCTATTCAAAAATATAGCAACTACGACGAGAATAAACGGAGTTCCACTATCCCTACAAATAGATCCTAAATTTAAAATAGGACCTGCGCACAGAGCAAGACATCCAAAATTGCTCGAGTTATGAATCACAATTTTTTTTTTAAATCCGTAAACCCCCCTTTTCAAACAAAAAATAAAATTTTTAATGATTTTTACTATTCGTACTCAAATTGGTGAGATAATTGTGGAAAACTGGAAGGAGGAATTACATCGCTGCTGCAGCCTATCACGTCTGATATGCAAATTAGTTGCGTTGGCCAATTGACTGCAAGAATAGTTTACACGGCCACAAAACCCCATTAATGTGCATATTTTATGATTTACCGTTTATTTCTAAAACCAGCACATGGTTTCTAGTGTGAGCTCTAAACTATTTACATCTTATTTTTAATATTAGCTCCAATTTTTTATCAAAGCACAATTTGGTAATTTCTTTAAAACACTGTATACTCATTGTGTGTGAATGAATGAGTCATTGTGAACACACTCAAGCACCACAACGAAATGTGACCTCTGCATTTAACCCATCACACGTGCACACGTGGAGCACCAGGCAGCTACCAACAGAGCCCAGGGAGCAGGGCTTGCCCAAGGAAACCTCATTAGTGCCCAGGGATTCAAACATGCGACCTTCAGGTCTCAAAGGGAGTGTCCTAACCACTAGGCCAGTAAAGGTATGAAGTCGAACCCCGGTCTTCCGCTTGACAGGCAGAGATACTGTCCACTATAGTTATGTATAGAAAGTGAACAGTTTGCACTATGTATATTCAATGTAAACAGTTTTAGGTCTTAAGCCATGATCAGTTATAGAGAATCTACAGCAGCTCTTTACTTAATACATGTTTATTATTCAAAATGTGCTTATTTTAATTTGAATCCTACCAGTTTGACTCCTGGAACAGTTTAAGAACACACTTTGACCTTAAATAAGTCCAGACCACACCTGTTGTTGACAGTATAAAACATTTTATTTGCAAAAATGCAAAAAAAACATTTATGCACCAATAGTTCATTTAAAACCCATCACTTCCTTTAAAAAAAAAGTGGGGGCTAGGGTGGGGTGGTAGGAGTGGGGTGGGTGATGGGATACAGAGGATGAAATCTGCTGTGTACAAAATTCAGTCTACACGTCCCATCAGTATTCACGATAAAAACAGACCTCCCCGATCACTGGAAACCTGTAAGGCCAGTGGACACCGTCCACGTGTTAAAACACTGAACAGCATTAAAGTGAGATTAAACTGAAGCACCTTCTCAGCAGAACCGGCAGACTGCTGGTTACAGACACCTAGTGCAGTGGTAGGAGAGCGGGCGCGCGCGCACACACACACAGAGCCAGCAACACGTTTCCCACAACTCTGAAGAACCAAGAACCTGGTGAACAGCAGATGAGCGGATTTTCTGTACTGTGTCAAAAGTCTCTGTTTAAAAAAAAAAAAAAAAAAAAAAAAAAAAAAAAAATCTACTGCACAAATAGGTACAACTAAGAAGAGCAGAATGATGGGGTTCTTTTGCTGTTAGGCCGCCACTGTTAGGGGCATGACACTGTGACCTTTGACCTTTTCTAACAACATTTGAACAATTAAAAACACAGTAATTTCAGAATTTTTTTTGTGCATCTCCTCTGAAAGTGTCAATCATGCGAATCTCGTCAACAGCCAATGAAATGAGTGCTGTTGAAATAAAATCAACAGCTTGTGTTGAATTCGCTGGGTAATGGTGGAAACTTTGCTTTGGGAAAGAACCTACTGAGCCAGAACTTAATGATCGCAGCTCCACCCATTTCACAAAATCTCCCCCTATTTCTGTAGTTAAGATGTAAACAGAGTCACAACTCTTCAGAGTGGTGGTGAATGGAACCAGACGTCTTGGTTCCTATAAAAGCTCATCACAGAAGCTTCTTCAATCAAACGGTGATAAATGCAGCCGATGCCGGAGTCGTTGTTTTACTAGTTTGGAGAAGATTTAAGGTCTAAAACTAAACCCACTCATGGTGGAGGGATACATACAGGGCCGGAGGAGGCAAAACAGTCCCCCAAAGTGATTTAGTTCAGACTCACAATGTTACCATCAACAACATTCCATAGAAACATGGGAATAAAACAGCTCAGTTTGTGTCGGGAGACAGGACGTCTGGTTCCACTCACCACCACTGTGAAGAAATCCCACTCTTCATGTTTACAAATGCTATGCATGTGAAATACGTAAAAAAAAAAAATCAACAGAGTTCCACCTTCGTCTTTTCACATTAAGGGTCGCTGTTTAAAAGCTGTGCGTGTCTGGACGTTGCTTCAGTGTCTGTAACCAGGCGATCGCTTTCGGTGGTCATGATGCTGAACTTACCCTTCAGTCATGCTGTGCATGTTCACGCAATAAGACCCTGGTAAACAGACAAAAACAGGACCAACATTTCCCCTAATTGATATACAGCCTGGACGAAAAGGCCAAGGAGCATGTTTTTATATATATATATATATATATAAAACTGAATTTGAAGAGGAAACACTGCTAAAGCTTCTCAATTTTTTTTTTATCCTTTATGTTCTAAGCTTTCCCATTAAAAAAAAAACCTAAACTATAATACAACCAGTAACTACACACCTTTGAAGGGAGTGGGGGTGGGGTCAGCTTTTAGAGCTGAAAGGAGACAAAGGCAAGGCTTGTTTAGACTCATCATCTGAGTGTCACACACGCACAAACGCTCTCTCACACTCTCTCTCTCATTCACACACACACTGCTCGCAGCATCATTGGAACAGCGTTATAAAACTATAATACACTAAAGTCGATTGGCTCCGCTGTTGCCTTTGTGCATAAAGTAGAGTAGAAAAGCCCTGCACTCGTTACGAGTCTCCGTGTGTTTATGTACACTACACAGAGGGTAGTCTCCCGCCTCCACACTGAGGTAGTTAACAGACCCTTTCAAAAGAGCAGTCCACCCAAAAATCCAATTCACCCATTCGGTTTTTTTTTTTTGCCCCCTTAGTCCAAACGTAGTCGACCCACTGAGACGCTGAGCGTCTGCTTGTATAGTTTAAGCACTGGAGCTACGGGGCTGATGTTGCTAACAAGTATGGGAAGCTTATACCCCACCAACGTTTGTCCCTGCATCCCAGGGCTAATGCTAATGCAGTTACAACGTGTCATGGGGGGTGGGGTGGGCAATTTTCATTTCTTGGTGGACAGTTCCTTTAACAAGAACAACAAGAACAACAACAACAACAACAACAACAAAAGCAAAGGGTTCTTAAATGAACCATTTTTTTCCTGGAATGCCTGACCAATGATGCCAGGTGGCCTAAGAAATATGCAAAATACCATTAAAAAAAATTACATTGACATATATCCCATGATGCAGCTGCGGTTTAAAAAAACCCTCTGAGCAACTACAAAAAAAAAAAAAAAATACAAAAGTGCAAAAAAATGTTATACACATAAAGGATAATAATGCCTGGGGTGAACAGCATTATCTTCAGGAATTGCGAATGTCAGATTGCTTGTTTTTTTTGGGGTGGCGGGTGGGGTGGTGGTGTACGGGACACAGAACGTTAGCACTTGTAAACAGAGAACGAAGAGAGTTAAAGTTAAAACGAAGCCTCCGCTGTGGTGATCTTAGGTGGCAGTCTAGGAGTAGCTATTCTCCGTAAGGCAGGAAGAGAAATGGACCGCAGTGTTCTGGGCCTTACCGCTGACCTCCAGGGGGTGGCGCTGTCCGGCGGAAAATGGCTCGACGAGAGGCTCCACGCTCAGAGGGACTTTTCAGGACCACTCTCCAGCCCTTTTCCCTGCTTTTCAAAAGGAAAAAATATTAGACAGAAATTCACAACACATTTATAAACTCACACACATGCTAACAAAACCTCTATCCTGCTTCTAAAAAGGAAAACGCCACGAAAAAAGAGGAATAGATCAATTAATAAATTAATTAATAAATAAAAGTCCATAGCAATAGAACACTGGACCTGCCCGTTTCCATGGGCCCATTCGTTCCCACAATGTAAAAGAAATTAAACTCAATATTATAAAATATATGAGTGAAAAGGAAAAAGGTTGATACGACAGCAATAGTGCAGCGGGGATCATCAGGTCTGGAAAGATTAAATAGAAAATACCGCTTTGCGAATTTCCCACACTGCTGAGCTATATTAGCGGTTTGCGCCAAGAAGAGTAGAAAAGAAACAAACAAAAAAAAAAACACTGTGCAAGACTACAGCCAAAACCGATGCCCCCGATACACAGCATCAGAACAAAATGATCAAAGAAAAAAGGAAAAAAAAGAAAAAAGGGAAAAGAAAGTAAAAAGTGATTCAATTATTTACTATAAGATACTGGCATGCAGTTCAACATCAGGCGCCACCCAGTGGAGACAAGCAGAAGTGCTATTTAAATATAACTACTATTATTATTTTTTGTGTGCACAAGATCAAAAAGAGGTGGGGAAAACTGAAAGGTTCTGGTCAGCTGGACTACTGCACAAAGAAATTTCTACCTAAACAAAGGGGAAAAAAAAAAAGTCATGATTAATGCATGGTGATTACGTCCTTAACCATGGCTTTAAATTAGAATTTAGGAAATATGTGCATAAATCTACAGCCTCCAGTGTCAGACGGGTCTTTAATCAAGGCTTGTTTCATCTTTTCGTTTCGTTTCAGCTGTCAAATTGTGCTTCGGGTACACGTGGTACAGTCCAAACCAGCTCTACCACCTTCAGACACAGAATCCCTCCAAACACTGAGCACAATGAGGCACTGCAGGTGTTCAGGAGCTTTAAGGGAACCAATCAGAACGCTTTATTGATGGACCTGAATGAAAGGTTTCATATGCTGCTGATCATCCACACATAGTCAGCGTGAAAAAGTTCAGGCTCCCCTGGTCAAAGGACACTTTCTGCTGATTTTATTTATATGGCATTTAAAATCAAAATAATTCCTAATTATTAGCAGAACAGCTGAAACTTTTTTTACTTCAATAACAATTTAGCAAAAATTAGCAGCAACTATGCTAGCAAAACAAAAATAGTTTGGAAGAAGCAGGTAGAGAGAGCACTGTTCTATACAGACAGCAAAAAAAAGCCAAAGAAAAGAGTGTGTGGTGGGGGGGATGAAAAGGAAGGAAGAAAAGGGGGCAGCAGGTTGTACAAACTACGGTCATGGAAGGTCTGGGTCCAGCACAGTTTGGTATTTCTCCCCCTTACACTACACTGGGCAATGAACAGGTGAGCTGAACCGTGCGTGTTTGAGCAGGGAGATCACCAAATTGGTCTGGACACAGACACGTCATGAGCAGAACTGGGCACCGCTGCACAGAGGAAGGAAGACAACCCTGTAAGGATGTGAAAATAGAAAAATAGAATAGGAAGCAATAGAAAATGAGAAAAAGCATAAACAGACAGTGTACAAGTCAAAACAGCAAGCGGGGAAAAACCTGTTACAAATGAGGACAGAACGAGAAAAAAAAAAAAAAAAAAAAAAAAAAAACATGACCACAACTCCTGCACACTTCACCCACAACCGGCTGTAAACAAACAACGGGAGTGTTGAACTGTGCAGAAGTGTGTTCCCATCATCTCTCCGAAAATCAACAAACACAGTAATTCGCCCAGGGGTGCCAAAACTTTCACACAGGAACGAGAGCAGGGACATGACGAGGAAACGGACTAGAGTGGAGTAGTGATAAAATTACCCGCAGGGCATGCAGAGGTAGAGCAAGCGAGAGTGTGCAGGAGAAAGAACAGAGGAAGAGCGCAAGACGGCGAGCGAGGAAAAAGCAAGAGAAAAGAGAGCGAGAAAGAAAGAATGAGAGTTCAAAAAGGGAGCAAGCACAAGAGCTTAAGAGATATAAAGAGAGAAAGAAAGAGCGAGAGAGAGAGAGCGCACGCGCACGCACGCAAGAGCTCAATAGAGAACTTGAGAGCAAAAGTGAGTGAGTGATAGAGTCAGGGAGAGAGAGAGAGAGGCCTGGGGCTAAAAATCAAACCTGAGGTCCTTCTCTTCCACAAGGAGCTTTAATAATTTGCAGAAATTTGAAGAGAGAATTTGCCGAAACATGAATTTGAAACACAATCTGGGTTTTTTTTTGTACACGGGTGCGTGTAAGTTTTATTTGAGCAGACAAAACAGCATAGAGTACAAGCCAAAATGTAAAGCCAAAAAACAGGACCAGAGTCCTCTTTTTCCCCCAAAAAACAATTCACGCTATTTTACTAGCATTAACTTCCGTAACATACAAATAGCCATTTTTGTTTCGATTTTTGTTTTGTTTTTTTTCCTTTTTTTTGGTGGTTTGAAAACATTGACATTTTTTGTTGTTGTTACCTATTACTTAAAACATGGAGACCAAAAACTAGCTATGAACAAACATGATACTACAGAAGAGCCAAATAGACAGATTCAGAAACATGAAGCAATTTTTATATATATATATTTTTTTCAAATCTGATTAAAAGGAATTGGAATTGTTTGCAAAACAAATTTAAAATAAAATAAAATAATGAAACAAAATCAGTTTTGGAAAAGAAAACAAAAAGCATGTGGGAGTGAGCACTGTCCAAAACGGATCGTTAAAATATGTACAGGAAAGAAAAAAAGGCCAGATTTCACCAATTTTGACACGGAAAGGAGACAGATAGAAAAAGAGCGAGAGAAATAAAAACCTGGGAGAGAAATCCTTCACAGAGGAACAGGATTTTAAAAAGAGAGGCAGAAAGGAAAAACAAAAAGCAAGAAGGGAAGAAAGAGAGCGGGACAGACAGAGAAACCTAAACAGAGAAAAGAGAGAGAAGGAAAGAAGAAATAAAGAAAGAACGAGAGGGGAGAAGGACAGATGGAGGGAAACTAACAGACGTTATGGGGCCCAATCAAATCAGGTCTTTATAAAAAGTGTTTAATATATATATTTATATATATAGTATATAAAAAAAGAAACAAATCCCTACTTTTCTTTTCTCTCTTTTTTTTCCTCTATTTCCACTGTTGCCCAAAAGAATCCTGATAAAACTCCTGGTTGTCAGATTTGTAACCATAGTTACCAGAGTGATCACCGTGCAGCGGCTGCTGAGCAATAGGTTGCGAGCCCCAGTTCTGATTATTGGTCTGGCGCCGTTTGGAATCGGGCTGGCTGTAGCCATCGGCTTTGCGCTTGCCTCCTATATTTCCACCGCGTCCACCCCGCGCACCACGTACCCCGCGGACCCTCGTCGGCGGCCCTCCTCTTCCGACTCCGCCCCTTGGTCCGCGGATGGCTCCGCCTCCTCCACGCTGGGGAAACCCCGCCCTGCCCCGTGGAGGCCCCGCCCCTCCTCTGCCTCTTGGCGGGGCCGCTCCCCCCCGGGCTCCACCCCTGACCCCGCCGCGGCCTCCCCTGGGCGCTGGGGGAGGGAAGTCTTCGTAGCCGTAGTAAGGGTCGTCATAGCCACCCCGGTAATTGTGGTATTCATAGCCGTAGTAATCATAATAATCTTCGTATCCATAGTAATCGGGAGGGTAGGAGTAGCCGCCTCGGGCTCCACCTCGGCCACGCCCCCTGGTGGGTGGGGGCATGGGAGGGGGGCCGTAGTAGTAGTAATCGTCATACCTGAGCGCAAAGAGGGAATAGAACACACTCCGATTACGCAAACCGTGAGCAGAGGGACAGAGGCTCCCTATTCGCTGGAGACCAACTACCCCGCCCACATTTTATACGTGGATATATTTCAATAAACTAGCAGTCTGAACGAACTACAGTGCTGCTTACATTTGTGTTTTGGCTGCTTGCCTCTGGGCTTTGCGTTCTTTCCTCTTCTGGTCAGGAGGCTTCGCAAAGACGATCTCGATGTTCTCGCCCTCCAAGTCCTTTCCGTTCATCTCCTGCAACGCCTGAGAAACCAGACACACAAACCAAATTCCACAGCCTGTTCATTTCGGTCTGATCACCACTTCGGTCTCGACTCCTTATGAAGACTGAAAACCAGTTAAACTCCTGTTTAAGGCCTTAAAGGAAGCGTTCATCACGTTAATGTTGCCAACTGTGACTGGGATCTTAACGTCATTTCAATAAACAGTCATGCTTTATTTATTTAAAACTCAACCAGCAGCTCGGATGCTCAAAAGAATTCAAGAGACTTAAGAACCAAAAGCTCCCTCTCGTGGAGCATGTTCAGACTCCTAAACAAGGCTTTATAACGACCTGCAGATTTTGTTTCCAGCTCATTAAGTGTTAAAACTTTTGAAACTGGTATTTAACAGCTCAAGATGCAAAAAAATATATAAAAACAGTAATTTTTGCATTCATTAAACATAGATAATGCTTTTTAGAAAGTTATACCAAAATGTGACACCAATCCTTAGTCTTACTTATACTCTAGTACTTGAAGATAAAGCTGCGAACATGGTCATTCTGAACAAGCCCTCGGTTTGGTTACCTTGACTGCACCGTCCCTCTCGTCGAAATGTATAAACGCGTAGTCTTTCAGTTTCTTAACTCGCTCTAGCTTCCCGAACTGGCTGAAGGCTTTCTCAAGTATTTCTTCAGTCACGCTGTTTGCTAGGTTCCGGACAAATAGCACCTTCACCTGAAGAAAAAAAAAAAAAAAAAAGAGAGAGAGAGGGGAGAGAGCGCGGAGAGGAGAGAGAGAGAGAGAGAGCGCAAGAGAGCGAGCGAGGGGGGAGAGAGAGAGCGAGCGAGGGGGGAGAGAGAGAGCGAGCGAGAGGGGAGAGAGAGAGCGAGAGGGGAGAGAGAGAGCGAGAGGGGAGAGAGAGAGCGAGAGGGGAGAGAGAG
>JBBPDA010097768.1:0-11538 GCA_037974385.1 Arnoldichthys spilopterus
ATGCTGGAGGGATTATATCTCTCGGCTGTCCTGGGAACGCCTTGGCATACCCCCTGGAGAGCTGGTGGAGGTGGCCGAGGAGAGGGAGGTCTGGGCTTCCCTGCTGAACCTGCTACCCCCGCGACCCGAACCCCGGAAAAGTGGAAGGTGATGGATGGATGGATGGATATTACATGTACAGTAACTTAGGTTTGTGAGCAATTTGTGAGCTATTTTAGTATTTTTTATTACATTTATACAGATTTCGCAATTGTCTGTGCAGCTTTTTGTACCCGTCTCAGTGTTTGTACAAGTTACAAATCTTGACTCCTTCAGTCAAAAGCTCAGCGTGTTAAGCGGGGCGTTCACTGCTGTGAATAAAAGAGATGTCAGGCTACAAAGCTGGAATGTAGTACATATTTTAGCACAAAAAAATATCCACATTCAAAAACATAAAATCAAATACATACCAAATGAACAAATATGCAAATATGCAAGTATTTGTGTCCAGCCCTAGTGTACATATATCATTGAACCTAGATGGTTAGCATTCATTCTGTTTTACTGAGGAGGGTAAAAATGAGATGCTGTTATCCCCACCTAAATGCACTTATTTTGTATCATTTATAAAGTTGTTTCACTGATAAATTAAAATAAAAAATGAGAACCTGTTAAATCGTTTTATTTTGACTTATTATAACACTTCTAAATGGCTGGTTTCCTTGTTTAATATAATATGAGGTGATGTGGAAAATGGAATGTTAATTTATGCACAAATTACTTGAACAAATTATTGAAAAATGTTAATTTTTTAAAGAGAAAGCTGCTGCTCTCCTAAAACACAGTTTGCTAAAGATAACATTAAACATTGTTGGAAAAGTTTTGTGCATGGATGAGACCAAAGTAGATAACACTTATTGGTGTAAATAAGAAACGTTATGTTTGAAAAAAGTAAAATACTGCATAAGAACGTTATCTCATTTGTGAAATATGGTGGTATCAAATATCATGGTTTGGGCATGTTCATCTGTGCATTTGGGCCAGGACGCCTAACAAAGCTTCACATACTTTTACCACTCAGAGGTATATAATATTGAATTATTTTCCTCATGCAGGTTGTGCGTGATTTTATCAAGTTATATGTACTGTGTCAGTGTTAGGTCGACTAACATTAAAAATAAAATAAAAAAATAAAAAAATAAATAATAGCTTTACAAGGCAATGTGAATAGAACCGTTTAAAGCAATAAAATGTGTTTGTGAAATTCGTCTGAATTTACAAATTAACATATTACACAACAAAACCTAGTTTCAGACCTCCGAACGTTGTTGCTTCGCCTATTGAATGCGTCTCGCGTCAAGGCACATCAATGTCATTTTCTCGAGTGACTCTTAATTTGTACTATCGCGGAAAGTCTGTCGTTTTACGGAAATTGGTGTGGAAGCAGGCTTCACCTTAACAAATCAAGCTGAGTAGGTCGATTTTATAAACATGCTTCGTTTTACGTGGAACTGACGACAAAATTAAACTTGAAAACGTATATCGAACCCTGTTACTACCTTGTAAAATGGATGAAGACTGTGTTTTAGAAATGAACGACGATCACAATCATAACTATTGTGAAGATCGTGGGAATTTGTATTACTCGAACTCTGGATCGCATGAGTCGAGGGGCACGCTTTGTTTCCCACCTGTTAGTGTGCTTGAACCTGCTGAGAATGTCAGTAATGCATGCTGTGTTATAGAATCTAGACATCGTGATTCGGAGTCGAGCAGCCAGAGCAGCGAGTATGACGGTGTTGCTGGTGCGTCCAACTCAGGTGATGGAAGACTGATTTTAAATTCCCCCTCAAAGTTTTGTAAGTTTAAATCTTAACTCAGCAGGCTCTACTGAATTGTTACAAACCATGCAACAACTAACAAATCTAGCTTGTCTGCAGCGATTATTTAGTATTTCGTTGTAAAAGAGTATACTACAACAGAAAAGAAGTAACAATAAACAATTTTTTATTTTTTTAACCCCTTTTTTACTTAATCACTCCTAATGTGGGGTCATTATTTGGGATATATTTCACACCTAATATATACTAAATATACTAGTCATTATCGCCCCAAGCATATTTTGCAGTGACAAACTGAACTGAAACCAGTTCATTGCTTAAATTGTTTTTATAATACTTGCCATGTGTTCTTTATTTTTTATTATTTTTTTTGTTGCAAAAACCCTTCTGATGCTGTTGCAGTACAAGTATACAAAAAGTATTTACTTGAGTATATGAAACTGTACATGCTTCTTAGTAAACAAAGATCATTTACCTCTAATTTTTAAGTGCTCTAACTATAGTGCATGGAAATATTTACAATGCTACACTGATCAGCCACAGGATTAAGACCATTAAGACTCTTTGTTGTAAAACTCTGGATACATAAACAAATGAATAACAACTTGCAACTTGCATGACTTGGTCTAATTTCTGTTGAGGATGCTCACCGAAAAGGTCTACTAATTTATGACACCAGTTCATTGAATATTTTTTTTACCATAACTGACCTCCAATATCCAATATGGTTGTGATGGGACGATCATTTTGAGTCAAGTTAAGTGAATGTTTTAATAAGATATAGGGGCTGAAAATGGGCTCAACCAAATAATTGACCACAAAAAAACCCCCAGAAAAACCAAACAAAAAAACCCCACACACAGCTGTACATTTATCTGTGCAATATAGGTAACCATTATGCATCATTATGCAATTCATAATGCAACGCAATTACTGGGCAATATGCAATATTTTTCTGTGCAATATTCATTCACTCATACACTGATACACCTTTTTCTGGTGTATGTTTGTGTGTATATATAGTAAGATTTTTATTCTATAGTGTTTTATTTTACGTATTTATATTCTTTAGTATGTAAATGTGTGTGTACATATATATAAGTGTATGTGTGTATATATATCTGTATCTTTTCTCAGCTGCTGTGGCAAGTCAATTTCCCCAATATGGGATAAATAAAGTTCTATTCTATTCTATTCTATTCTATTCTATTCTAATCTATTCAACACTAAAGGATTAAGTAGCAAATGAACAGTCAGTTCTTGAAGTTGTGTTGGAAGTAGGGAAAATTGGCAAGCATAAAGACTGGAGAGACTTTACAAGGACCAAAATGTGATGGCTAGACAACTTGCTCTAAAGAAGTACAACCACTGAACTGGCAAAAGGGTCATGTGTGCCTACAACTCATTGTTGGGCAGTAAGAGTAAACGGTAACACATATGATCCAATCTCATAGCTACTGTAGCCCAAAGAATTAATGCTGGCAATTCTAAAAAATGTGTCAGAACACACAGTGCACATAAGTCGGAGCTCTTTTGTTGGCATTAGGGGGACCTACACAATATTAGACAGGTAGTTTGAATATGGTTCACTAAAGTTTATGTAACCTTCCAAGACATTGTACATAGTGTACATTTGCTTAAATGACTTTTTATGGTATGCTTTATTACAATGGCTATGTACTGAGTTTGGTAAACAAAATGGTGTTCTTATCTAAGGTTTGTTTTTAATTAATAGCTTTTTGTGTCTAAGATGAGCTTTTTCTTACATTTTAATAAGCGACCTCATCTCAAGTTTGTGTTCTCTGTCAGTGTGCGACTCATACATGCAAATTTGCGTTGGTATGATGTACCTAACCATGTCTAAAATAAACAGTACTGTAGTGTGGGAAAAAAGGTTTATTTCTAAAATAGTATTCTCAGTTTCGGTAGATTGATACATTAAAAATGAACATTTCCTTGTATGCATTTATAAATTATTTTATTCTAATTAAAAGGTCCAGCATATTTGTCCAAAATACAAATTTTAGCAAACTATTTCATGCATTTCATTTGAGCATGAGCCTGTTTATTAAATACTCACTTATTTCTTTATTGAGGAATGTGTTCCAGTATCACATCTGTGAGTGGAAAAGTATGTGAAGCCCAAGCAGGCTAAATTTTCTCAAAGCCAATGTGCATAATTGATCAACAGTTACCAGAAATGTTTAGTTGCAGTTTTTGCTGCAGAAGGGGGTCACACCAGATAAATAATGTCAGGAGTTTTTTAGTCAATGGGATAACAGTGAGCTATGAGCAGGAACCCTTTTTATTACAGAGAACAGGGATTTATCAAATTCTAATTTTCACTACGCATGCTTGTTGAAGTGTACCATAGACAAAGATCACTCCAAGACTAAGGCATGTAATAGTCTATATATAATATATAAATAGATAATTTCTTTTTAAATCTGGCAACTTTAGCAAGGGGGAGAAATCTACAAAGATAGAGTTTGAATTTTGAAATAAATGGGGCAGATTTTATGAGGGACTGCAGGCACCAGACTATCACAGCTACACACAGCTATGGTAGCTGGAAATGTGACCTTTAAATCTGAAGCTAGCTTCAGCCTTTCCCACAGTGAATGAAATTCAGACATTACAGAAGAGATTATTAATAGAGAGGGTGCTATTTTTGTCATTCATGTGAAAGCAAGAGCATGTACTGCATGTATAGGGAGATGCAAAAAAACATTGTGTCACCATTTTGACCTGAATAATGGCTGTTGCGGTACATGTGGCTTTAGGTGTCAGAATACCTAACGCTCAAATGACTAACTGGCTTCAACCATTCTCATGTGAAACACTGTTTGTGTGTGGATTTTTCCTCCTCTCTCATGTCCAATACAGTGTTCTGGTTCAGTTCGGCTTAATAACAATACCATGGGTCAGTTTGGTTATCCCAAGGAAGCACAAGTTGTTCCACTATAGAATAGTTAAAATAGTTAAAGTTATTGTTGTGGAATGGCAAAGCCTTAGATCTGACTTTAACCTTGTAGAAATGTTGTGAAAGGACCTGAAGCACGTTTTTAATGTGAGGAATCCTACCAAAATCATGTAATTGAAGCTGTTCTGTATGGAGGAATGGGCTAAACTTCCTTCAAGCCAATGTGCAGAATTGATCAAAAGTTACCAGAAATGTTTAATTGCAGTTATTGGAAACAGCAGATGAATAATTATAACTGTTGGCATTATACCTAATTGTTACATGTGTTTTCAGCAATTGTTTAGTGTTTTAGTTTTAGTGTTTGAAGTGTTTGTACGGTGAGATCTTTAAGTGCAAAATCCATGTGTACAAAATAAAAATAATAATGAAACGAAATGAAATGTTTTTTAAAGATGGTGGTTATTGAGGGGTTAACTTTAATTACATGCAAATGTAAAATATTATCAGTGATATAATCTTTTAAAGAAAAAATGTTTCCATTTGATCATGCAGATACATTTTGAGGCTTATGTTTATAATGTTTTAAATTTTGCTTTGGTACAGTGATGAATGCAATGACAGCAGAAGACTACAAGACAACCTATTGGCCAAAGCTTGAAACAGCCATTGAACACCTCCTTACTCAAAGCCCAATGGACCACATATCAATCTCCTATGAGCAGATATACAGGTTGGTGATTTATAACTGAAATGTCTGGAGTACATATTGTTTGTGTTATTATTGTCCTTGCTGTTGGTCCAGGTTTTTGGGAGGTGTTAATGTCATCTTGGATATAGTTTGCACTGTACAATAGGCTTAGTATTTAAAAGTAAAGACAGTACAACTTTTAATACCAACCTCAATCTTGCTCATTAAACATTTTTAGAATTTTCTTTTTTGTCATTTGGAAACTGGACCCACTCGAGTAACAGTGCTCGTTTGACCCATGTAACGTATACCATATAATAATATCTGGATGGTATGACAGTACAAAAAAAAATTACCGTCAATACTTACTGCACAATTGAGTTTCCTTATGTTAAAAACAATCCCTTAATTAGTTTAAATTACACATTTACATGGCTAGATTAGTTTTAATGCTTACTGTTTAATGCCTAATGCTTATTGCTTAATTTATGAGCCTGCTGTCAGCTACAATGCAATGTTCTGTCTTCTGCATATAACTTCAAAATTGGCTCTGCTATCAAATTATTTTTCAGTCTAATGCTGCAGCGCTTCCTTTGCTCCTACTCCATGGTCCAGACACAGAGTTAGTAATGTTATCACACCTGGCGGCAATCACACACTCACCAAATGTAATTGAAATAAAGAAAAAAATATCAGAAAATTTCTTTTCAACTTACTCTTTCAGAACAAAGCCTTATTACTTTTTCTCATATACACTGAACAAAAATATAAATGCAACACTTTTGTTTTTGCTCCCATTTTTCATGAGCTGAACTAAAAGATTACCAGAACCCATTACTCTCAAATATTGTTCATAAATCTGTGTTACTGAGCACTTCTCCTTTCATGAGATAATCCATTCCACCTCACAGGTGTGACATATCAAGGTGCTGATTAGACAGCGTGAATATTGCACAGGTGTGCCTTAGACTGCCCACAATAAAAGGCCACTCTGAAATGTTTACCTATGTTCATACATATCCCAGTGTATTAATACACCTTTTATACACCATATTTACAACCCCAAATCAGAAAAAGTTGTGACGGTATGGAAAACGCAAATTAAAAAAAGAAAATAGTGATTTCTAAATTTCTTAATTTGACTTGTATTTCATTGCAGACAATATGAACACAAAATATGTCATGTTTTATCTGATCAACTTCATTTCATTTGTAAATATACATCATTTCCTGTCATTCAGACCTGCAACACACTCCAAAAAGTTTGGATAGTGTCAGGTGGGCGTTCAGGCCCCGCCCCCACAGCTGTGCCTGTGTTGTAGGTCTTTCATGGACGTCCCACCTCGTCCAACGTTGTTTTGTGCATGTCACATACTGTTGCGATCTGTGTCCCTGTGTCTCCCCCTTTTATGTTTAATAAACCCTCATGTTTCAATGTCAGTCCTGCCTGCGTTTGCTGCCAAACACACCCGGATCGTGACAGACAGGAGCAATTTAGGGCTAGTAATGAGGTAAATTGGTTAAATAATGATTTGAAACAGGTAATGTCAACAGGCGATTGTAATTATGATTTGGTACAAAAACAGCATCCAAGAAAGGTCTTGTCCTTTAGGAACAAAGATGGGCAGAGGATCGCCAGTTTGCCAACAAATACGTGAGAAAATTATTGAAATGTTTACAAACAATGTTTCTCAAAGAAAGATAGGAAGAGATTTGGAAATTTCACCTTCAACAGTGCATAACATAATTAAAAGATTCAAACAATCTGGAGGAATCTGAAGAATCTGAAGCCTAAGCTGAACAACCATGATCTCTGATCCCTCAGGCGGTCCCACTGCATCAAGAATCGTCATTCATCTATAAGCGATATCACCACATGGGCTCAGGACTACTTTGGCAAATCTTTGTCAACTACCACAATATGTAGTTACATCCACAAAACTGTACTGTGCCAAAAGGAAGCCCTACAGTATCCAAAAAGGTCGTCGACTTCTCCAGGCTCAGAGGCATCTGGGATGGACCATCACACAGTGGAAACGTGTACTGTGGTCAGATGAATCAGTATTTCAGGTATTTTATGGGAGAAATGGACACTGTGCCCCGGACCAAAGAAGAAAAGGATCATCCAGACTGTTACCAGCAACAAGTCCAAAAGCCAGGGTCTATCATGGTATGGGGTTGTGTCAGTGCCCTTGGCAATTGTAACTTAGATTTACATTTACAGCATTTAGCAGACGCTCTTATCCAGAGCGACGAACAACAGTGCTTTGTAGTCCATGTCTGTTCTTCTGTCTGTAGGGCTTAAACCCACCAACAGTTGTCATTCTACTAAGATACTAAGATACTTGCACTTCTGTGATGGCACCATTAATGCTGAAAAGTACATAGAGATTTTGGAGCACAAAATGCTGCCTTCAAGAAAACATCTTTTCCAGGGACGCCCATGCATATTTTAACAAGACAATGCAAAACCACATTCTGCACACATTACAACGTTCTAGCTGTTGAGGAAGAGGGTACGGGTACTTGACTGACCTGCCTGCAGTCCCGACCTGTCTCCAGTAGAGAATGTGTGGCGCATTTTGAAGCACAAAATGCGACAACAAAGACCAAGTACTGTTGCCCGACTTGTTTGCAGGAAGAATGGGACAATTTACACCAGAAACACTTCATCACGTGGTGTCTTCAGCCCCTAAATGTCTTTTAAATGTTTTGAAAAGGAATGGCAACATTACAAAGTGGTAAATGCTTTACTGTCCAAACTTTTTTTGGAACGTGTTTCAGGTCTGAATGACAGGAATGGATGTATATTTACAAATGAAATGTAGATGACCAGACAAAACGTGACATATTTTGTGTTCATGTTGTCTGCAATGAAATACAAGTCAAAGTAAATTCAGAAATCACTACTTTCTTTTTTTATTTGCGTTTTCCATATTCCATATATTCCAAATTTTTCTGATTTAGGGTTGTATGTATGTCCCTCCTACAAGTATTTTTGTATGGAATGAGTCTCAGTCCTTCAAAGTGCAAGGGAACAAAAAAAGTCCAACCTCTATTTGCATAAATGGAATCCTTAATGCGAACTTGGCTTTGGCTCATGCAGTGATCCTCTGGGACAGCTAACCTTCAGGTCCATAGTCCTCATCAGGGTGAGAACACAATCTATTTGTACATGTTCATTAATAATATACACATATATTCAAGCAAATTATTCCAAGGAAAATTATTCAACTTACGGGATGGGTAGAGAGGATTAGTCCACCAAGGCCCTCTAGTGGCTGGAGCTAAAGTGGCAGGTGGAGACTGTCACAATATGTCTCTTTAAAATCCTAATAAATGCCTCAGAGGCAATGATGCCTTCACATACATGCAACTCACCCATGCCTTTGGCATTGATGCACCCCAGACCATCACAGATGACCACATCTCACGGTCTTTTGGTCCATCTGAGAGGATCTCTGGCCCAGAGAACCTTCTGGAGTTTCTGCATAGAGTTGATGTATGGCTCCTCCTTGCACAATACAGTTTCAAGTTGCATTTCTTAATTTGACTTGTGATCTTGATTTTTACCTGAATCCAGGTTGCTGTATTTGTCACAGTAGCTCGACAGTTTCTTAAGTGCTACCTGTGTTCTCAGAGATCACGTGCATTCGAAAGTGGTTTCCAATCTTTTCCTTTTTCACTGAGATGTCTTTGACTTCTCTAAATCTTTTTGCAGTATTATCTGCTGAAGACGCTGAAAGGCCTGAATTTCCTGCAACCTTGCAACTAGAAATTTTCCTTTTGAACTGAAACAATTTTCTCATTAATTTTGGCACAAAGGGGTGAGCTACAACCCATACTTGCTTGTAAAGGCTGAGGCCTTGTAGATTTTATACCCATTCATTTTGGAAATGGGAGAAATTATAGAGGAGGAAAAACACAAATTAAAGCACTTTTAACTGTAAAGAGTGATCCCTTCCTCGCTTACCTGTAAAGTTTTTATAATTGCAGTTTATGGAATTTTTACATAAACTATTGGTGCTTTATTCAACTCTACAGTCTTGAAAATTCACACAGATCATTACAGAATGGCTGACCTTAATGTTTTTGGCTTGATATATTTTTTTTTATGGAAGAGTATTTAATAAAAGGACATTAAAACTTTAGTGTGTTAAACATTGTATCTACTTTTTTTATTCTGTAAAATCACCTCACTGTGAAACAACCTGATGAACAGATATTAAACTAAATTTAAAAAAACAACAACTTTTGTTTAGATTTCATACAGTCACTGATGTGGCTTCCTGTTGCTGTGTTTCAGACAAAGCAAATTTAGGATTGGATTTTCAGATCACAGATTACTACATATTTACAAAATTGAAAGGACAAAAAAAAGCATGTAATGAAAACCAATAATACTCTAACATTACCATTTAAAAAAGGGAAGCATAAACATTGACAGTGATGTCCTGATTAAATACATTTTCAGACAACGACCAAGGCAGCTCAAGCATATCAAAAACACTTCTAACTTACATAGAATAAGGTTTCACTTTGGCAGGTATAATGTATTTTTTAAATAAATACATAATATTTCAATTTAGAAGTTTGGACTTTGTAAGACAGAAATTTGAATTTATTATTTTTAAATGATAAGGTACAAAATAAGTACTGGTACCAAATATCAGTATTTGTTCAAATGTGAATAGTATAGTTGATATACCATGCATGTACTGCACTTTTCAAAGTCCACAAAACATTTCAGTGGGGTTAAAAAACTCTTCTTTTTAAGCTATTCCTTGGTGAATATGCTAGTGTACTTATCATCATTATACTGTTAAAAGGTCCACCTCTGGTCCACCTCTTGACCCAACTGGACAGTTATCCTTATCTTTTTGTGCTCTTTAATTTGCTTAAAAAATTATATCTGATTCAATGTCTGCTGCCTAGTTCCAAAGCAAAACAACCCCCCAAACCATTATAATTTTAAACACAGTGCTTCATAGTAAGGATAGGTTCTTCCCCTGAAACGTTGTTTTTTGTCTTTGTTACAAATGTAGTGTTGATGTGGCCAGACAACTCTATCTGTATTATTCCAGAAAGTCTGGTCTTTGCTTGTATGTTGTTTGTTAAACTGTACTCCAGCTCTAATGTTCTTTTTGGCGAGGAAGGTATTCCTAACAGTCCTCACATTTTATGATGAAAGTCTTGGGTTCTTGGAGACTTCTTTCCACAATAAATGGTCTGCTCTAGAGCTGAACCTGCTGGGGCAGCTAGTCTGGGACAAATTTACAGTTGTCTTGAAATGTAGACCACTTGTAGATGAAGTTCCTTACCATGTAATGATTTATTTAAAATAATTCAGAGATCTGTTTATCAGGATCATTTGATTATATTTTTATTTTCTTGAAGGTGTGATAAATGTATTTCCATGTGGCTGATCTGTTGTTTGTTTATTTAAGTTATTAAAATTATTAGAAATTTAATGTATCATTTTTTGGAATTTAATCACCTTGTGAATGAGAGTGAAATATTTGCTTGTTGAAATATGCTGAACATTTTATGGCTGATCGGGGTATATAAGCAAAAGGCAGCTGGACCTGACAGTGTATCTCCAGCTACATTATAACTGCTAACTCAAGAACCACCAAACCGCAATTTCTGATAAGACAGGCCATTTGATTGGCATGCAGACAACCTCAGAACATTTAGCTCAGCATGTATAAAAGAAAAGAAGCTAATATAAAATAAACTTTTTGGCATGATTACCTACAGTTTCAAACAGAACTGATGAATAACCTTTAAACATTATTGCATGTGTGTTGCTTACTACTTATATAAATAATTTTTTCCCCCACATCAGACAGAGTGCCTGAGGCTGAAACATAATAAAATACAGCAAAAACTCTTTTACAGTGCATTTCTAATCTCATCAACTGCAGAGGCCTTATGTCCTTTATGCATATGCTGTAAATTATGGTATGGTTATTCTTGTTACCTGTATGGCATGTACTCACAATGAAATTCATGTTTTTGCCCATTGTAAGGTCAAGTCAAGTCAAGTTTATTTGTATATCGCTTTTTACAACTGACGTTGTCACAAAGCAGCTTTACAGAAACCG
>JBBPDA010097789.1:0-11537 GCA_037974385.1 Arnoldichthys spilopterus
TCCATCCATCCATCCATCCATCCATCCATCCATCCATCCATCCATCCATCCATCTATCTATCTATCTATCTATCCATCTCTCCGTCCATCCATCTGGTATCTGTTGTAAGTTATCTGTTGTGAGTGCAGTTGGATATAGCAGGTAATTTTTCTGTCATTTTTCTTTCATTATAGTAACACAAGCCCAACACAGATGTGGTTGAACACAGTGCCCTGGCATATCACTTTCTGTAAATGTATGGGGTCCAAAACATTTCTCAATGGTTTTGTGTAGAACATGCAGACCACACCATAAATCACATAGACAAACCAAAACCTACTGCACTCTTACACTGGCCCCTCTGGAGCTGTCAGACAGGCACTTTTAACAATTTCCCTTTTCTAATCCTAACCACGTGGCTTGAAACACATTTTCATTTGATGATTTTTGGCTTTGGGGTAAGGTCTCTAATTGACCACATGGGCAGGCTGTAAGCTTCTTGAGTTAGCTGAAGGAGCAGGTTTTTTATTAAGCTCAACTACAACCGAAAGGTGATTCTCACTGAAAACCTCATCTGATCTTGTTCTAGGCTTCTGTGAGTGTACAGCAGGTCTTGTACTACTATTGCAATTTGGGCAAATTATTATTAGAATATCAAGGATTAGAAATGAAAAAGAGAAAAAAATGTTGTGTTCTTCTGCACACGGAATAAGATTGGCCTTGGACTACTTTGCACTCAAATGGTCTCTGGCAATTGCAAAACCTTACTAGTCTAGGTTTATGCTTAATCCGGTGCTGGATAAGTGGTGAGGATTATCTAGAGCAAACTAATGGTCTAATGGCTAACTAATGGCTTTTGCCCATTCTTACTTGATACAAGACTTCAGCTGCTCTGCAATCTGTGGTGGATGTTGTCTAATTTTCCTCTTAATGAAGCTTCACATATTTTTAATAGGAGACAGATTGGGACTGCTGGCAGGCCAGTCCAGCACATGAGGCCATGCTGTTGTATTGCATGCAGGAGCCTTGGCATTGTCTTGATGAAATACCATAGACTTTCTGATAGAACATGCCACCTTGATGCCAGTATATATCTCACTAAAACCCCAATATATGGTTCCTTGCATCTATAGCATGGAGAACCCACTCATAAATCCTGCAGAAAATCCGAAAATTCCTCCTTAAGAATGAAATTTGTTTTGAAGAAAGAATTGACTGAATGTGTCTAAAGGACAAGTGTAAGCCACAGAGAAGAATGCATGAACTGGTTCCTCTGTGCTGGACAGAAGCGGATTATTCAGACAGAAAACAAAGGGAGGGCATGTTGAGACAAAGATGAAACAAGGCCGCTCTGTCTGAGTGCAGCCGCAGTCTGCACGATCTAAAATCAGGTGCTAACCTTAAGTGATCTTGATTCAGGTCTGACCGTGACTGGGCAACTTAGTGGAATTCTGGACTGACAGTGAGAAAAGATGGAGCAGTTTAAACTCTGTGTGAGAATTTCTCACTCAGAGCTCAGACCGCTGACTATACTCTTAGTAACTGTCTGTGAAAACCACTGAGGAATGTGGGTACAAACTCAAGACAGCTTAGCGTGGAGTAGAGACAGAGTGTGGAAGTGTGTGTGAGTGGCTTCTGTTTACTTTGTGGATCACCTCAAATCTGTGAGGAATATCTGAACATCCCGACCAACCCTAATTCCTCCTGTCACTCACTGGGCCTTTGTCCTTCCTTCTGATCCCCTCTCGGGTTCCTCACAGGGAGAAGAAGGATTATCTCTTTTATGTCACTTTATAGTATATATATATATATATAATGTTCAGATATGGTATATTAATTTATTAATGTATATGTATTAATCTATACAAATTGTGTAAGTATTAATGTGTTAATGCATATGTATATTAATGTATTTGCATATATTATGAACTTATATAGTCTACGCAGGTATTGTCTATATTGGGGAAAAACTAATTTTGTTTTTTTTTTGCATAATTTAAACACATCAGCTGTTGTTGACATTGTGTTTAGTTTTTACAATCAACAGGCCAATAGGAAATGTCCAAAATGACTTTAAATAAAAAATGTTTCCATTAACTTAAATTAAAAGTTATTAATATTTTACCTTCTCCTGTAAAGTTGGAGTTTCTCAACAGCCAAATATTAGTAGTTTTTATATAATATATAATATAATATTTATATAACATTTTATTTAATGTTTCATGCATTTTGGGTCAAAAAGAATGCATGAAAGGATACATCATTTGCTATTTTTGTCTGTTTGAGGTCATTTTTGTCAGGTTTTCTACTTCTATTAAGGTTTGTTTACCATATTTGGCATGTTAAGCACGGTGGATATTAATGTTATTATAACTTTTATTTTAATTTGATGTTACACAACTTTCTCACTTCATTTCACAGTCTTCAGAGTCTTTTTATCCTTGACCCATCTTGAAGCCTCACACAAGACAATCGATTTATGTTCTGTATCGATGGACTCAGATCTGAGCTTCTTCCGTCCTGGCCCCAAATGAATGGATGGTTTTTCAGGACAGTACACACACTGCCACGCCACTGCACAGCTTCTTAGTAGGCTTGATCAACATCCTTCCTCATTCCCAGTGGTAGAGTGCCTGCACCCAGACGGCGCTCTGACCCTTGCCTTATGGCCTGTGTATTTTGACCAGTGGTCATTTCCTGTGCATAGATCCGCCTCGGACATCAAATGTTTTCACATGTGAGATGTCCCTGCTGAGAGGGGAATGTGGGCGAATGTGAGTTGCAGAAGGAGTGAATAAAAAGAAGGACTGTGGGATTGCGGAATTGGACGGGAACCTCCCATGCTTTTCCCGCAGTGGTTTTTCAATAGCTTTCCCCTTCGCCTTGCTGTCCCTCAGGGAGCAGCCTGACAGGGTTGGGGCTTGGCTCCTGTGCTCCAAATTCATGCTTTTTTGGCTTGTTTGGAGGCCTCCTGGCCTGTGGACAAAGGCCTGGCTTATGGTGATGTCATCCGTGTGCATTTCTCAATTAGAACTGCATCTTGTAAAAACTCATCTGCTCACATGTCTAAACTGAAGCCGCAGGAGTTTGGCTGCAGGGCTTTGGCAGGCAGCAACAATGTCTTAGAGATCTTCAAGCAATGATTAGTCCAAAAATCTAATTTACACAGCATCCCCATGTGCAGCTGATCAACCAAGCCATGTTTGGTGTTCAAAGTTTGCTTCTTTGGTTTTGCACTGGAGCTGCGCTAATGTAGCAAAAGAGTAATATGGAAGCATGTTCACATAAACAAGTGTACTTGAGATAACATGACACTTTTTGAAGTTTGAGGAATATGTGGGAGCATTATTGATGTTCTTTGTGAAATGGTAGCACTGAGCTTTCATCATTTGTTAGCAGTAGTGAACCATGACTAATAAAGCTAGGTCTTCATGTTGGGCCATTAAGATTATGGTCAAAATATAAAAAAAGCACACCTGTTCAATAATACTGATTTCTCTTAGCTACCCTATGACAGCAGCATGCTAAGCCTAAGCTAATTGTATTGAACATATACATTTTACCATATATGCATTATATTTACATTGATTCCTTCAGTAAACAGTTCAGCCAACTGCCACTGTTTAACAACTGACAGAAACCTAGTGGTTAGTCACATGCTCAGACTGACAGTCAGTAACTTATCTAGAACTTCCAAAATGTCTAGACTAATGTTTTGCCTTATAGTGATCTGAGATCAAATGTGACTGATAGGCCTGTCACAATGAATAAAATAACTGATTATATTGTTATATAATTGTTAACTGAAATAATTGCTATAAAAACTTATTGTAATTTAAAGATCATTTTAGGACACTGATGTAATGTGTACTTTTTGATCTTCGAATTTTCTTACATTTTAAATAAATAAAATTTTTTGAATGTATTTATTTATTTGAGAGGAGGATTATATAAATTCAAAGGCCAAAAAATACATTGACCCAGAAGCAGCATGACTGGCTAAAATGTTGGTGTCTGTAAGGGCCTGCACAGATCGAGACAGAACTTCATTAAGGTGCATTCATTCATTCATTCATTTTTAAACCACTTCTTTTACTTTAGGTCGTGGGGAAGCTGGAGCCAATCCCAGCTGACTACAGGCCCAAGGCGGGGTACACCCAGGACAGGGAGTCAACCCATCGCAGGGCAACACGGACAGACAGACAACCATTCACACACACAGTCACACTTATGGGCCATTTAAAGAATCCAATCCACCTATTTCAAATCTTTTGACAGTGGGAGGAAACCGGAGCACCCGGAGGAAACCCACGCCGACACTGGGAGAGCCTGCAAACTCTACAGAAAAGCACCCATGGCCGAACTAGGGATTGAACCCAGGTCCTTCTTGCTGTGAGGCGACAGCACTAACCCCTGCATCACAGCACTGCCTGGTGCATTCATTCATTTGTAAATAAACATGGATGTAAACGCAATTACAATATAAAAATATTGTGATCACATAAAATAAGCTGATGATGTAATCTTCACTATGGACCTACTGATTGGTTGATTCCTCACTCACTTCCTTATTATGCTGGACATTCATCTGAAATGTTAGACCTTCTTTTCAGCTCTTGAAGGCCTAACCAGTGAGAGAGCTGGCTTGACTATATCTACGTGGATACCACAGAGTAAAAAAACCTAATCTGACTCTGCTGAGCTATTCAAGAGGATCAAATATCAAATTACAGGGTTTCAGATGATTCTAATTATGAGAAGATAATTACTATTGTTTCTGAGACATGGCTAAAGACAGGGCTGAATTGAACACATTATATGAAGGATATCCATAACGGTTAAATGACCATTTATATAAAATGTGCTTATTTGATCAGTTGGACTCCTATAGCTATGAATGTTTCCAAATGGAAATCACTAGGGTTTTAAAAGTTTGAAATACTATTGGGATCTAAAATACACAATACACAGTCATAACTTAATGTAAACCTGTTCCCCTTTACATTGTGAAAAGGATAAGGCACCTCTGAATGTGGAGACGTGCTCATATTTCTCTAAGGATTAGACAGACAGAACAGTCTCTTGGAAATCCTAAACTCATCTCACATGCCCTGCAGGAACAGATACTTGCATAATTGAAGGCTGAAGACAGAGTGTGTGTATTCCTGTTATGCATGTGTTTAAATGCCACGCATGGGTACACCCTCATTTATCTATGTAGCAAGCCTGGGTCTGCTGTCCATCACTGGAGATGCCTTTAAGTGATAGTGCCGTGGTCCTGTTGTGGCAAGTGCAGGAGGGACGTGGAGACGCTGTGGGTATGAGTGGAGAGAGATCTTAGAGATAATTCTGACCAAATTACCACCATTCCACCAACACTCAGCTCAGACTGACCAGAACTGTTAAAGTTCATCATCGGTCGTATCAGTGAAGGTCAGTTTAGGTCAACTCCACCTTCTCCAGTCTAATGTATGGTACTTACATCCATGGGATGGTGTTGGGATCTTCTTGATGTATGGGACGTTATATGCAGTGCGTTGCTCATTTTTAAAAACTTTCTTACAGAAGAAGCTGCAATTTTGATTCTGAGTCAAATCAACAACACCCATCAGAAATTAAGATTATAATTTTAATTACAATTATGATTTTTATCCCGAATTAATAAAATATATGGAATTATTCATAAAATTCTAATGATATTACAATATAATTTCAATGATATTCAAATTATATTCCAATACAATTCTAATGATTTTCCAATATTATTTCAGTGATATTCCAATGATATTCCAATACAGTTCTAATGATATTTCAATCTAATTCAAATACCAATGATACTCTGATGATATTATAACACAGTTCCATTTCCAATGATATTCCAAAGATTTTCCAGCATAATTCCAGTTCTAAGAATATTCCAAAGGTTTTCCAATGCAATTCCAAAAACAGTGATATTCCAGTAATATTCTGATACAATTCCATTTCAGATTATATTCATCATAGTTGACAATGTTCATCATTACAAACACATCAATAGCATGGAGCTGAAATTGAAAATACAAGTTCAATTACAATGATGTTTGTCATCGCCAACGAATCTTGAAACGCAAACACAGTTACAGTTCCAATGATGTTCTAGTACAAGTCCAATGGTATTGCAATTATACTCCAATATGTAAATAAATAAATAATGCATTTTATTTATAAGGTGCCTTTCAAAAGGCTCCTCACAAAGAATAAAATAAGAAATAATCAAAATAAAAGACAGTTCAATAAAAGCAATGATGTAATAAAGTTCTAGACAACAGAAAAAACAATGACAACAAAAATAAAATGACATAAAAAATAAAAGTGAAGACAATAACAGTAGTAGGGATACTGACAGCAGTCATCTAATGAAGAGCGTTTAGGATGATGAGTATTCAAACCTGACACCACTTCAGTCCATCATCTTAGACACATCAATGGAACTATAAATTACACTTGAAACCACACGTCAGTTACAAAAACACTCATATCCACAGCTGATGCTCTTATTTCCTTCTGTATTTAACAATAAATGAGATCATTTCTAAACTCCCACCAGCCTGCCCCACTGTTCCCTCAGCCTGTCCCGGCAAACACCGAGCCCAGAGAACGAGGGTAGGGGCGAGATGAGGGGTAGGGGCGAGATGAGGGGGAGGTGGGAGGGGAGGAGGGCGAGAAAGTTTGGGAGGGAGTAAGCGAGAGAGAGAGAGAGAGAGAGAGAGAGAGAGAGAAACGAAAAGTGGATGCGAGGGACACAGTGCGCTGAAAGGTGTGACACGGGGACGCTCGACAAACCATCTTTCTTCTCCACTGTTAAAAGTGCCAGACCGGGTGGGCTCCAACCTCACACACCTTCATCAGCCCCCTCCCACCTCAGTCTCCCTCGCATGGCCGCTGGCTGCTGTCTCCTCTAGTCTCCGGGTTACAGGCAGAAGGCGAGGGCTCTCGGAGAAATGGACCGGCTCGGGGGCTCGGCTGCGCGGGCCAGAGGGTTGGGGCTACTGCTGCTGCTGCTCGCCGTTTTCCACGCCACCGCGACGCAGGGGGGTAAAGTATCCGTTTATCGTTTCAGACTGGGGGTCTTCTTTACGCGGGTCAGTGCAACGATGCGCTTTCGACTTTCACTCACTGAAGGCATCATTTTTGCACTTCATAGAAAAGGAAAAGTTTGGCTAAGTTCATGTCTCACCACTTGCCACTCGGACCTCATCAGTACGTAGGAAAGCGCGAATTGTGCATAAGGGTTTCGCCAGGATTTTAGCGATGCAGCTGGTCTGAACTTGTTCATTAGGTTGCTTCAGGATGGGATTAGTGTGTGTGTGAGTGTGTGTGTGTTTGTGTGTATATGTGGGATCGTTAATACGCTTCAAAGGCTACAGAAGGTGGCGACAGGGGCGCTTGGAAGATCTCGATTTAGAGTATTCACATGATATTCACTGTTACTTTATTAATTTTCAGTTGCAAAGTTGTTTTTTTTTTTATCAAACAACGAATTGAATCTACTTTTACAATGTAGCAAACGTTTGATCAGTCCTACATATCAGTATGGACCGATTTGAGCCCATTCCTCCATTCAGAACAGCTCCAGCTCTGGGACCTTGGTAGGTTTCCATACATGAACTGCTCCTTCAACCACATTTCTATTGGTGTAAGGTCAGGTCTTTCAGAACATTAGGTTTGCTCTTCTTTAATTATTCTTTGGTAGAACAGCTTGTGTTCTTAGGGTCACCTTGCTTCATGACCTAGCCAATGATAGAAAGATCTGTAGTTGCTTAGACGTTTCCTTGGGTTCCTTGGTGACACTACTGAATATTAAAAGCATTGCTTTTGCAGATATCTTTGTTGGTCTAGCACTTCTGGAGAGGGTAATAAATGTCTTGAATATCCTCAATTTATACAGACTCTCTGACCGTGGATTGGTGGATTCCAAACATAAATATTTTTCAGCCTGATGAGCATCAGCAACTCTTTCTGAGGTCCTCAGAAATCTCTCTTGCTTGTGCCACAATACACTTTCAAAAACATCATACCTTGGATAGATCCCTATTTTTCTTTAATAGAACACGGTGTCCACACACACCTGATTGTTATCTCTTTGTTAAAAACAATTGACCTCAATTTTCACGTTCAAATTAACTGTGAATTTATTACAACTTTAGTAGCATTCAGCCTTGGTCAGTTGTAAACCGTTTTTGGAGGCTGCCATGACATCACAGTGGTGTTTGCTCGCGAGCCGTGTCGCTTTGCTGTGAAATGCTTTAACACTGCTTTGAGAAATGACTGGACCGGAGATCACTGAGCAGATTAAAATTCCTGGCGTGAGGCAGGTCGACAGCAGTTTGGCCTCGCACTTGTACTTTGTAGCATAACTGCACCTTACAGCCAGTCATTCCCTAGCCCCTCCCCCGAAACCCCCCAGCTATAATTCCACAGCCATCAAAAATGGTACCTGCAAAAATGGGTATGAACATCTACTCTATGAGAAGAGCTGCTGTGTTTTATTTGCTGTAAATTATATATGTGGTTCACAATTAAGGAATTATAACTTCTTCTGGCCTATGAAACTCTTGGGTGGGCAAATGATTGACAGAACTAATAAGCTGGGCAGGCGGGGAAGAAGCTAAATGGGCTGTAAGCGTAGGTGGATATATGTGAATGTATGGGTTTTAGTGACAAGTCTGTTACTTGTGGGTGTAAAGTTAGGTCAGTAGCTATTTGACAAGGCCAATAAAGATTTTAGTGGGCCTGGTCACCATGGGCCCCTATGGGCCCTAGTACAATTGCTCCTCCCTGACCTCCCCCAGTAGTTAAACCACTGAATGGGTTTAACACAAAGACACAATCATTGATATTCATCTCGTTTATAATGTGACAGTACGGTAGCCTTGCTGCTTTGTTCTGAAGCCAACCTGCTACACCTGTGTAACCACAGCCATATGCTTGGTTGGCCTGACACCAGCTTACTTACCCATAAACGTAAAGTGGAAATCCTGTAAAACGTAGACATTGTTCCATATATTTTGTGGTGGTCTGTCACCAGAATATGGACTTCGTGGCCTATTTGGGCCTCATACTTGAAGTAGCCATCTGTGGCAAGAGAGATGTTGCCTGAGGGAGCAGTGGATCCACAGGTGCTTGCAGGACTATAATGTGTCCAGACGGCTGGTGTTAACCCATTCAGTGCCAGCACATGACTCATCATGTTTATTTAACTAAAACGAAGATTTTCATTTTCACATTTACCCATTTTCACAGTAGCAATTCAATTGCCCTGTTTTGGAGATCCCTCAGCTCTACATTGAATTCAAATTAATTAAATTTAATTACATTTTAATGTTTTATTCAATTGAAATCTTTAAAAATATATATTTTTTACATTATAATTTAAATTAATATATCTGATTGGATTATGTTGATAAACCATACTGTACATTTCAATAGGAGGCCTGCAGAAATGGGATAAGTAGTAGTAAATGAAGCCCTTACACGTAGCATCTGCTGGACCACCATATAAGCATCCTTGGGGGAATCTTGTGGGATCCTCAGAAAGTCTTAATTGTGAATCAATAGCAGATAACAAGATAGCAATGTGGGTTGCTGGCACAATATCAGTCCTTTGTGATGAGCCCGGATGTGGTTAAACTAGTCGACGGTGGAATAGCTGCTCTCGTGGAATCTGCTGCTTGTGCAGAACTACATGTGTTGGACAGTAGAGCGTTGCTTTGTTGTCATGGTGGACCAAATGTGGGACATTCTTGCAAGTGTCCTTGTACTGTGATGCCTCACATTTTTCCAATCTAGTTCCTCTAACTTCTTATTCAAAGGCAACTAGTGCTGAGGGAGGGAGGGTGCTGATCCACACTTCCCCTCATATCAGAGTACAACACGCCTCTTTTACCATGGCAGGGTGACGATGGGGAATTCATGCACACACACACACACAAACACACACCCCATGTAATCCTGCCGCTTCACACGGCCTGCTGCGACTCCCCACAGGACACCAGTGATGCATGTTTCCCTTTGATCCTACTACAAATAACTTAAAAAATGTAAACAAATGAAACAGTATGGACGGGATCAGAGGAAGAGAAGAAGCTTAGATGTTGAGGGCTACCAGTCAGTCCCTTCAAATGGTCTGATTTCCCTGCTGCGACGGGACCCAGAGATCAGTCTCCTTTCGCAACAAACTGGAATTTCCTTCCCTATAACGTATGTGTTGATAACAGTCGCCAGCTCCGAGCGGCACCCCTCTCCAATCTCCAACATTACAAGCTAAAGTGTAAACATCTGGTCCGCAGAGACAACCCCCACTCTCCCTGCACCCACATTCTCCATGTATCAGAGTATCACAGTCTTTATGCTTTGATGAACAATGACTCAAGTCTTCAGCGTAGCCGCACACTAGTTTTGGGCATCATTTTTGAAATACTTGTCAGGCTCAAGCCAGGTTCACGTTTCACAGTCAGGTTTCCTCACATGCCATCTCTCACCTTTAACAGATTTTGGCCTGCGTTTATCCCTGCTTTAGTTTTTCTCCCCACTTTATTCTTTGGTGCTAATTTATTACAGTGCAATTGTTAAACTGGCACATTTTGTAAGAAGAAGTACATCAGTATAGCAAACAGGTGTAGGCCCTTATCTCAGTTAGACATATTCAATATCTAATGGTTTAAGCTTATATAAGATTATTCAGGCTAAAAAAAACTTTCCAGATGTGGTTAAGTGACATTGCATAACTATTATGTTGACTAAAGTGTAATGCAAACTTTAAAACTGGATACATGACTATTGGCAGCTTAACTTGGTCTCTAATTGGTAGTGGCCAGGTTCAGGCTGGGTTCAGACTAGAGCTGCATGATATATTGTCTGTACATTATTGCGATATTGGTCTCTGCAGTACTTTAATATGCAAATGAGCCTCCAACCCATCACCTAACACATTATAACTAAACAGCTGTAGGCTAAACAAAGAGATATATGTAAATGTGTTAGTTTTGTGACCTCACAAAAACTATTAGTTAAAAAAATGTGTTAGTTTTTTAAGCTTAGTTTCCATATGGACTGTACGAATGGGGTAGTGAAAGTACACTGTGAAGCTTTTACAGTACTTAAATCAAGTATTTTTAATTAGAGGAACATGACGTGGCCCCTTTAATACAGTGAAAATCGCAATACTAACATTTTTTCTATATCGTGCAACTCTAGTTTAGACAGAAATTTGTCAGCTACAGATAAGTTCAGATTACTGTTGTGCAATGTATATCAAACTGGCAAATTATGATGTCTACAGTGAAACTTCATGATGGACGGTGAAATAGAGGAGTGCAATGCCTGTTAGTAAGCAGTAATGGATTTAAATGCTGTCAGTAATGCATCTAGATGTTGTTTGCCAACCACCATTCAACAACAAAAGAAGAAGAAGATGCTGGTAAATTATGTGTTGGTAAAACAGAAGTGAAAGTGACTATTTGTCATTGTGAACACACTCAAGCACCACAACGAAATGCAACCTCTGCATTTAACCCAT
>JBBPDA010097800.1:0-11537 GCA_037974385.1 Arnoldichthys spilopterus
ATTAAAGTTATTTCTGTGACCATTGTGAGTTTTTCTTTCATTGACTGAAGGGTACCAACAATTTTGTCCACGTGTGTCTATGGATGTTGGATCTATATCAACCCAGCGGTGATTCTAACATGGTAGCAAATTTGTGTGTGCTAATGACCAGTGTATCTGTGTGGTACAGTTACTGGCCACTTTATAAGAAGCCCAGCCTGTAGCTGCACCTTGCCCAGAACAAGTTAAGTGAAAGTGACTTATTTGTCATTGTGAACACAATCACACACAAAGTGACCTCTGCATATACCCCATCACATGTGCACACGTGGAGCAGTGGGCAGCTATGTGAAGCACCAAGGGAAGCAATGTAGTGGGACAAGGGTACCTCAGTGGGCCTTGAACCTGCAGCCTTCTGTTTGCAAGGGCAAGGTCCTAAACACTATGCCACCACTGCCCACACAGTTTTACAGTCTAATTCACAAAAAGGGCATAACATTATTGGTTTTACTGAGCAGTGTAGGTGAAAGTTAGGTGTGATAAGTAAACAGTTCCACACTGAAAGCACCCTATAAATCTATAGATTTACCCTTAGTCTGTGAGGGAGGTAGGTGAAAAAATGCCCTCTATTGCCCTCTAGTGGTGAAATCTGCATTGTGTTCCACTCACTGTTACAGCGTATGAAAGATACTAGTCAAAAGACAACTTTAAAAACTAATCTATAAATATTTTATGAATATTGAGAAAGTTCTTTTTAGTACTTGTGTGGTGTTCAGGTATGTGGAAGCCATTTTCATTTTTATGAAAAGAAAAATCATTCAATTATTATTTCAACCTAAGACTCATTGGTCTTGCCTCAATGGCTTTAAGCACATGAAAAGGGACAGATTTTCAGTGGGTGCACACTATGTGCTCAGTATACAAACCCAAATATTGATATTACATATATGGTTTAACAAAAGTGTGGCAACAAGAAACAAGTGCACATGGTATTATTGAAAGAAAAAGCTTTGCTGTGTACCTTTACTCTGCCTCAGGGCCTTGCAGACACATAAGGAAGGTGGGCCAAAATGACAGTAATGCACAGTAAGGTAAAGCTTTTTCAGAAACGTGTGTGTGTGTGTGTGTGGGGTGGGGTGGGGGGGGGGGTGGGGGGGGGACAGGGTGTTTGTGTGCATGCGCGCATACATGCCCACACAAAAGGTGTCAAAATACCAAGAACCTGTCTGCTCCTGTATGTTAATCCTCAGTACTGTATGAAGCCACTGTCACAACTTTATTTCTAAATATTCTATATTTTCGTGCAGCTCCTTATCACTCAATAAAATTTTGATACTCGTGTGTTGTAAGGACAAACATGAAGTGTTCAGTGGGGCTTATTTATCATTTATATTAAATATTGTACAGTACTGTTTTTCAATCCAGTTTGTTTTACTTCAAAGCATTAAATATCAGCATAATTTTTGTTTGCCCAAGATAAACATAATATTTTCACAAAAGTCACACGTATTCAAATTATCATATATGCTGTCAATATTTCTCAAAATCCAGGTAAAGTCAACATCTGTGTAGTTTTTTAAAAAATAAATTCTAATGGCTGCATTGTTTTTAAAACCTAGTCATTTTACTGGGTGAGGTATAACAATACAAAAAGGTTTGTTTGAGATGCAGCAGGCAGCCGTTTGGTATCTGAAGCTGTGAGGTTTAAAGGTCACCCACATTTTAACAGGTAGTGTTGGTGTGAAATAAAAAAAGCTACACCAGAGTGTGTCTTGATGTAATAGAACAGAGAGAAGCAGAGCAGATTAGTAAGTGGTCACTGGAAAGATGTCAGCAAGAGGTGTCATAAATATAGTCACAGTTTCCTCTTTCAAATTCTCCCGAACTTTCTGGTGAAGCAGTTTCTCTTTTTTGATCATGTGAAAAGGAGTAAAAGGGCAAAATAACTAATCGTAATGTTCATTTATGAACATTGCTCTGTAGGTTTAAACTGTTAAAACAACAACAAGCCATTTGCAGAGGTGGCATGCAGAGCAACATGTTAAAACCTGAGTACTCACATTTACAGAAGACTATAGCCAAGAGGATGATGGTGATCAGCCCAACACATGCGCCAACAGCTGAGCCAATCAGCAGCCAATTTGTCTCACTAAGCCCTGAACACACACAATCAGAGTAAATACTAAAGGTGAGAGCCCCCATAATGCAATATTATCAACTTACATGAGCCACAGTGCAATGAAAAATGTGTATTTCTTCATTAAATGAAACAATTAAAGGTCTATGATATGCTAAATCATTGACCAGCCATCCATATAGTGAAAGTGCCTTATTTTGTCATTGCGAACACGTTTAATCACACACAAGGTTCACCACAATAAAATGTGACCTCTGTAATTAATACATGCACACGTGGAGCAGCGGGCAACTATGAGAAGTACCCAGGAAGACAGTATCTTGCTCAAGGGAACCTCAGTGGTACCCGGAACAGGATTTGAACTTGCAAACTTCTGTTCACAAGGACAAGGTCCTAATCACTAGGCCACCATTGCCCATAAATGACAACTAGGCAGCTGCTTAAAGCGGCACTTGATGGGTGACACCAAAATGTAACAAATTATTCTGACCTATGAGAAACCTGGTTAAAGAGTACATCATTTTACCAAGCTCTCTGTGAGTTTTTTCTGTAAATGCCCTGATTGGCTGAGGAATAGGTCACTCCTTAGCCCTCCCCTAACCTGGTCCCCTCTTTGGGGGACTGACCAATCAAACGTCTGAGAAGTGTCAATGTCCTTCCAGGACTGAAGCTGGTGACAGCAAAATTATATTTCCTCTATAGCGGCAAAATGTCACATACATGATTAGCCTGAATATAGTAGGCCTGTTTTTAGAAGTGTAATCAGCTTTTGTCAGTATTTCACATACTGAACTGCACTTTATCCAGGCCTAATTATCCTTCTTATTCTTTATAGTGAAATGTGCAGTTGGTCTCTGTCCTTTAAGTGCTGATAGCATTTTATTACATAATATAATTGATCACAATAACAATAAATATCATTATAATGCCAACCCCTACTAGGAAGTCTTGTTTCCCTCACTGTGAAACTAAACAAACAGCACTTAGTAGAAATGGCACCGATATATCTATATGTGTCATTGGACAAGGCCCTTAACACTCCTCCACTGTTGTAAATTGCACCTGTAGATAATATGATGAATATACAAATGTAGGCTGTGTACTGTTTGTGGGATTATGCCATTTGTTATAAAAAGTACATGAATGTGCAATGTAGCCTTAGTAATGCTTAGTAATGCAAATTTGTTTTTTATCCAATTTATAATTGTGGTTTGAGGTTTGTCATTGTTTTTTTCTTCTTCTTCTTTTAAATAAAAGCACCACTGGTTTATTTTTAAGCATTTCCACCCTATCGCCCACCCCAAATTATAAATGCTATTTTGGTCTCCTTGTCTGCCAGTGGCCTTACTTATTGACAGCATTATATATGACCTCTATTGGGAATGAGACAGAGCGAGAATTTACTCTGCAGGGTTATCAGTGCACTAACCTCAGAAACCGTCTCTCTGCTTAAGAAGAGTTACACCACACCAACTGTATTGCTGTTTGCACTACCCAGTCCCTTTGTATTTCACTTCTCCTCTGTTGTTTATTATTTTTCTCACTTCTAGTTATGGCAAGACATTTATATAACACATTATCATAAAGTTTAAATTATCATGTGCAGTATGACCTTACATACTACTAACACTGTTACTTCCTATATTTTATTATCAAGTCTGTGCACTGGTGTGAAAATAGGGGCATGATGCTTCATTGAGGGTCAACTACATGCCCCAGTTTCTACAGATACTGTGGGTACTTATTCTCATGCGGTTGGTCATGTTTATGGGGGAAATGATACTGTGGTTTCTGATGTTCAGAGCAGTTAGCTCTACATGCAATAACTAAGCAAAGATAAAAGACTATAATGGAAATACACATAGCCAAGTTCTGATTTTAAAAAAATTACCCTGTTTCTCCTATTTTGACATTTACACAGTGGGGAACCCTGAGAGCTGGCAACAATATTTAAAAAATAAACTATAATATAAGATACAATGACAGAGTCAGCTTAAGTGAATAATTGCTCCTGGTTTGATTAGCTGGAAAGATGATCTGTTGAGGGCAGTTTAAAGTAGCAGTTTAAATATGAAAATATTAAATGTGTGTGTCATATTTTGATGGTATATTAACCTACGCCCATGTGCTTTTATTTCTAAAAGGCTGATGCATAAATGTAACCTTAAAATAGGACTTGCAGCAAATCTATTTTGACTAATAAAATCATTTTGAAAAAAAAAGAGAAGTAGGTTACTGACAAGTATTGTAAGTTTGCTGATCCTGTGCAAGGAGACAGAGAGATGCACTCACGAGGTGAAGCAAGCGTTAGCTTTAGTGCATAGAAGACGAAACTTGGCAGTTTCTTTAAACTATTTTTACAATCTGTAAAAATTAGAAATTTTCTCTTTAAATTAATGATACAATATGTTTAGTTGGTGATTAAATTATCTTGATGAAATTTTGAAAGGAGGACTGAACTTGATATCAACAATTAGGCTTAATTTATTGCCACCTGAAACAAAAACATCACTTGGTGTAGCAAGTCAGGTCACGCAAACACCACAGGTAATCACAAAAAAACCCACCCATATCTGCATCTTTAAGTGTGAGGCTCTTGCTGTAGAGTGTGTGGTTGCTGGAGTAGCTGGCATTGCAGGTGAACGTGTCTCCATCTCTCCAGTGTGGCTTGCAGAGTTTCAGCATGCTGCTCATGTTGATGGTGTTGTTCTGGGGAAGAAGCTGCTCAGATCCTCTGGTCCAGGTGAAGTTCGCCTGCTCTGAACTCAGACCCTCCAGAGAACAGAGCAGATCCACACAGGTGAGGTTACTGCTGTTCATCTGCTGCACGATAAGAACAGCTGGAACAGAGGTGATCTACCTTTACTTCAAGCAATCACAGACTATACAGAACATCTTTTATAAGACTTAACACAACAATTTATGGCTGACTGAAAATATAGCCAAGAAAGATATTTGAATGCAAATATAAACAAAAAGGCAGTATAATCACCTTTAACTTGAAGAATCAGGATTGAAGAGTGGTCCACTAATGGTGGGGGGATTACCCTGTTCATTGAACAGTTATAAACACCAGCATCACTATTAATCACATCTGTTATCTTCAGTCCAATGGGGTCCATGTTTACTGTGAACCGAGGTTTGCAGTTTTGGTCAGCAGTCTTATTTTTTTCAGTATAATAATTACAGAGGACTGAGTCTTCCTTCTTCCACTTAACATTAACCTTATCATTGTATTCAAACACTGAGAGGCACTGCAGGATGACAGTATCTCCTCTGGATGCTGTAATAACATTCTGTGCACCTGTAGAGTAAAAGAGTAGATTAGTGTAGTGCACAGTACTGGGATGAGGTACAAAATTAAAGGTTCTCAATCATCTCTGGACATGCGTACATACACTTTATTACATCTATATTTAAGTGCACTGAAGTACAAAAGAATATACAAAATCTTCTTTACCTTATGGTCTGGTCCAAACATCCTATTTGTAATGAGTAATGCTAAATAAACAACATGGGTCTACATTTAACACCCTTAGGAAGAGGCTGATTTAGATGTTTTTTGGCTTTAATGATTTTTTTTGGCTCTAAACCATTCAGCTAAATGCCCTAAAAAATAAAAAAAAAAAGATTTAATCCTATACCCAACCTTATTGCTGTTTGTAAACTATTGAGTTTTATAATATACAAACTCTTTTCTAAAAAAAAAATGTGTAAATAAGTGTAAATGTAATACCAGTAAAAATCTTTATAAAATGCTTTTTAAATATTAACCCACTTTAATGTCTTCATGTCTGCAATACACTCAAAAAGTGGGGACAGAAGCAAAACAGGAGTAAAAGGTTTTACCTTATTTTGATATATTCCACAATAAGCAAGTGAGCTGGAAAGGGAGTCATGATGCATCAAGCAAACATGGGTCAGTTTAAAAAAAACCCACACATTTCTCAACACAAGACAAGAATTTAAGTCTTCATCTACAGTACATAATACTGTGAAACGTTTTAGGGAATCCAATCTCAATCTCTGTATGGCAAGGCTGCAAAACACCACTGAATATGCTTGACTTTCAAGCCCTGAGAAGTGCAACCTAAAACTCTATCATGCAAAGTTAATGCCAAACTTCAATTCTATGCAGAGACACTGTTCTTACGGAGCTCAAATCAGTTGAAAATGGCAATGTGCACAGTAGTCAAGAGTTCACGTTTCAACTTGTTTACAGCAAAAATGTACACAGATTTCTCTTTCTTTTTTTTTTTGGCAAAAGCCAACATCTGTCTTGGTATGGGGGGTAAATCAGTGCCCACGGCATTAGTGACATACAAATGTGTGAAGGTACCATTAATGCAGAGATGTATATTGAACTTTAGACACACATATATTCATCTTAGCAATGTCTTGTCTGCCAGCAGTCCAGATCTGCCTTAAAGCAACAGCAACTTTGGATTGTTGAGCAGCTAATGTTTTATCAAGTATCAAGCAAGAATCACTTGCAAACCTGCAGCAAGTAGTCTCCTCAGTTCCCAAATAATTAAAAAGTATAAATAAAAAAAGAAAGGTGATGTAACACAATGGTAAACATGCCTCACTCATGGCATTTGTGAGTGTGTTGCAGACATCAAATTCTGAATTTGTTGGAACTTATAAAATAATTTGTCAGTAAAACCTTTGTACTGCCATCAGTTCAAGAGGATTAACAAATCATAGATTTTTGTTTTTATTGCATTCAACAAAATGTTCCAAACATTAAACAAAAAAACATTGACAAAAATGTAAAAAGTAAATAAATAAATAGAAAAAAGCTCATTCATGAAGCCCAAAGTGATTTTTTACCACAATGGATTTATCATAACCCTTTTGAGCTAATGTGATCACAAAATGAAACAAAACTCTTTTTTTTACGTTTTTGTCTACACTTTTTAACGTTTTGGGTAATACCATGAACAGAAAGTAAAAGCAAGCGAACTAAAGAATTTTGGTAACTTAATCTGAGGTGCCACAGAATGTTAGATGGGTTTTTTAGAAAAATGTAACATGATCTACAAAAAAAAGGCAGTTAATTCAGTATGTAAAACTCAGTTGTACAAGCAGAACAGCAGCAACACTGTGCTGGCAGCAGAAAACATGTCTTACCTGCGACTTTAGTAGAAGATAAAAGAAAAGCTGGAAGAAAATACATTAACTTGACTGAGATCATGTTGATCACTCCAGGCTCTGAGCCTTTTCCTCAGTTTGTGCAACAGATGACTGATACGTCAACTGCTCTTCTACACGCATACACTCCGCAACACAATGTCCTGTCTAAATACGTTCACAGTTCAAACCCCCACAACACTAGTGACGAAACCACTGAGCTCTCTTTCCTTTACCAAAACCAGGAACATGCAATTCTACAACAGACCTACACCCAGATTGCTATCAGTGTTCAACTCACAAATGAACTAATGCACAAACACTTTTGCTTTTCTTTTCTGTTTCCTAATTATCTTGGAAGACAAATACATTTAAATCGAGATCATTTCTTGTATTTACCCCAGTTTTTGTATCATGTTGTGTGATGAACATGGCTTGTACTAACATAAAATACAGCACAAGATATACATGACCATGAATACACTCCAGTCCTGCATTTTGGAGCATACAACAGTGTCTAAAACAGAAATAAACAGATATTAATCCAAATACAAATTACATGATATTCATGATGATTCTAATATCTGCTAGTGTTCCCACTTGTACATTTTTGCTAGTATTAAGCAGTGGGTGTACGTTCACTTTCCCAGCACTACTTATGGCAGCTCTAGTTAAAGCTCACAGCTTGTAACAGACATTCCAGCCTTGTTGTAATTTGTCACGATATGAATATTATTTGTGAAGATCACTGGAGGTGTCTAATAGCCTGTTTGTGGTCTGCTGAGCTGGTTGGTAAACAAACCCATGTTTCTCTATAGGACATGTTGAGTACTGTTTGGGACTTTTACTTTATTTGTACCTGTAGCATGGTGAAAGCATACATTACTTTTACCACATTTCTCTACTCATCTTTACATTTATGAGATCCTGCCTTTACTTTCTCTCTCAAGTTAGGCGGCAAATGACCTTGGCCTATTCACTGCCAGAGCAACTGGTTTTGCTTGCTGAGAAGGGAAAACCATGACATGGCATAAAATTGAACTACACAAGATTTAGTTTGAAACAATGGATTGTTTATTATACAGAGATCATCAAGGACATTTTGGTATTGAACATTTTAACTGCAGAAACTGCTCTGGCATATACATTATTTACTCATTTTTATTAAGAAACACGTCAAAGACAATGAAACCATAGTTTTACATAAATGATTAGCCTGTTAAGCTACATTTAAGAAATAGCAAAAAATATTTTTGTATTAAATGTGCTTTAATACTGGTAAAAAAGTAAGCTTTTTGCATTAAGTATAGAGCTACAAAACTCCAAGTTCAGTTCAGCTCCAGCTTTAAGCTGATTTTTTCAGCCAGTTTTGATACAGTCAGTCTTGAATCAATTCAGAATTTTACAAAGGTTATTAACGGTAATGAAGGCTAAGTACCTCCCACACAGGGCACAATGGGGTCATGTCATATATCTCTGAAAAGTTTATTACCAAGTCATCACTTAATGATACAGATATTGTGAAAAAAACAGCACAGGTAGAACCCATCTCAATCTGATTGGTTGATACTCACAGAAATCTACAGAAAGTTTTATTATTATTATTATTATTATTAATAACAACAACAACAACAATACTACTATTACTACTACTACTACTACTACTACTACTACTAATAATAATAATAATAACTATTATTATTATTATTATTATGGTTTTTATGTATATACAGCCTTTCTCAAACCCAAGGTTGCTTTACATAGGAAAATCAACAACACAAACAATAACAAAGTATACAAACAATTAACATTTAAAAAAAAGTTTTACGTGATCTAACAATTAAAGTGTGGACAAATTAAAAGATAAAGTAGCAATGTGAAACATTTTATCATAGTATCTCCCAGCTCCCAGAGAAGAAATTTCCAGTCCTTTGTGAACATTTAATATTTGATAATCTTCTCAATCTTGTTGTTTTGTTTCCACGTAGTGGTCAGTTAACATCTGCTCACAGTGTCTCTCTGAGAATTCGATTGTCTTCACTTGGACATCAAGGCTCTCATCCGCTTATCTGCAGGATGTGGTTAAAAGTTTTTATTCCAGCAACATGGCCTTAAGCCCTAATATGTATTTAGTTTTTGCCCTTCTTATCTCAAAGAGCACCATCTTAAAAAAAAAATTTTGAATTAGCACTCAGGGTTGAAACCAGGAATTTCTGGGGTTGTAAAAAGGGAATGTATTATCTAAATGTGAAAAAGGTGCCACAAAGGACTTTCTGAGCGGTGCCATAGAGAAACCAGTTAACTGTAAATATTTGTGAGTGTAAAGAACCTTTTAAAGGTTCAAAGGGTTTTAACTAAATTAGGAGTTCTTCTAAGAACATAGAAACATTCCCTAAAGATGAATCATGCTGTGATGTTGCAACTAACAGTGACCATGCAACTATCAATAAGCCAGTGCAACACATCAAGAGTGCTGACATGACTAACAAGCAAAAAGCACAATGAGGAAGCTTTAGTAGATGGATCAGTTTTTAGTTAAAGCAAGCTTTGTAAGTGGGGTGGACAATCTGACAAGAATAAAACATCACAATACTTCAAGGCATTTCCTTGCGACATAATATCCTTCACAAAATTTAGTTTTTCTGAGGTTTAATAATTTGGAACAGCCCAGAAAAGTTTAACAAACAGCAACAACAACCAAAAAAACAGTGGTGCTATAAAATATCTGTGTTGAAAAATCCAGTCAAACAGGACTAAATATGTGCTGTTTGTAATGAAACATGCAGTTGGTCAGTGTACAGTAACGACAATGTTCAAGAAACATGACAGTTTATTGCAAGAATTATACATATTGTCATATTGCCAATCTCTAGCTCAAAGTGTCTTTACTTTAATAAAGAATCCTATTAATGCTACTGTGTAGCACTGGGCAGTGTTGCTAAAATCAAAAATAGCAACATTTTTAAATATATCATAGTTTCCTGGCGTGTCTAATGACATTTCATTTTACATTACCAAAATTAATGAACGCTTCCTGAGTGCTGGTACCCTGCGCTTAGAGGATGTCCTAACCTAACAGCTTATTTTGACTGCACTCTTTGGATTTCCCCTTTTAAAATGGTATCAATGGGAAAATTGGGTAGTGCATTTGTACTGGTGGATGAAGAGGGATGCTGCTATTAAAAGTAAATGCTATCATGATTATTCATGATTATTACTATTCTTACACTAACGTACCACACTGATATAACCCAAACCCACTACAACATTTTCTTTTCCAAAAAACTCATTCATTACTGTAAAACATTAAAGAGAGCAAGTAACTAACTGGAGAAGGAAATGATATTTAGGTCTTACGTAAACAGAAGAACAGTGTCCACATGAATGAGACAACGATGAAGAAAATGCTGAACAGGGAAACACAAATTTTTAAATAGCAGTGAGGCTGTTCTGGACCTGGACAAACAGAAAAACACAGTACACAGTACATTAATCACATTGACATACTTCATGAAGGACTCTTAGGCACAGCACAAAATGTAAACTTACATGTTAAAAATACAAGCTGTTGTAATAGGGATAAAATTGTGTTGTTTATGCTTTTATTTATCTTTCTCTTTTTGGTTTATGATCATGTTCTTAGTATTTTCTTTTCGTCAAAGAATATAAGCTTTCAGACAAAACAAAAAAGTGGGCTAACAAGACTTTAAAAAATGGGAGGCTGTGTAAAATGTAAATTACAACAGAATGGTTTATGTTTACTTATATTTAATTGAAAATAGAACAAAGACAACACATTTTTTAAAAATTGTGGCATGTCCACTGTTTTGCATGATCACTTCATTTACACTCTGTTAACGTTTAGAAAAGGTGGGAACCAATTGCTGGAGTCCTAAAAGCTAAATGTTGGCTCATTCTTGCTTAATATACAGTGGTGTGAAAAACTATGTATCTATATGTATCTTTTGCATGTTTGTCACACAAAATTTTTCTGATCATCAAACACATTTAACTATTAGTCAAAGATAACACGAGTTAACACAAAATACATTTTTTAAATTATGTTTTTTATTGTTTAGGGAGAAAAAAAATCCAAACCTACATGGCCCAGTGTGAAAAAGTAATTGCCCCCTGATAACTGGTTGGGCCACCCTTAGCAGCAATAACTGCAATCTAGCGTTTGCGATAACTTGCAACGAGTCTTTTACAGAGCTCTGGAGGAATTTTGGCCCACTCATCTTTGCAGAATTGTTGTAATTCAGCTTTATTTGAGGGTTTTCTAGCATGA
>JBBPDA010097849.1:0-11535 GCA_037974385.1 Arnoldichthys spilopterus
GTTGGTAGCTGCCCGCTGCTCCACGTGTGCACGTGTGATGGGTTAAATGCAGAGGTCACATTTCGTTGCGGTGCTCGGGTGTGTTCACAATGACAGAGTCACCTTCACTTTAATGTGATGTGAAATGTAGCCTTGTATTCTACCTACGACTTAAAAAGGTCACTGTACGAACACAATGTTGTTTTTGCAAACCTTGAGACGAGTTTTGATATAGAATAAAGAGGGTTAAGAAATATATAAGATCACTGTGATTGGTCAGTGGCGTATCGGTATTGCGGAATGAAGTATCGCGATAACGAGGCACATACGATGTATCGTATAAACATTACGAGCGTGTGCTACTGTAACCACGCTTTCTTCACATTATCGTTACACTGTTCGCGTCTAACCACGGCCAAAACACACGGAACCGTCCAGGAAAAGTGTGGGGACGATCAGGGCGGCGATAAATCGAGTGTACGGGAGATAAATCTGAGGAAACGTCACGGAGTCGGGACACATAGCGGCGATCCGGGTTAACAGGTTGGGGACAGACGGCTGGACTTACCTCGGCTCGCCAGTGGAGCCGTACCGGGCTAATGTGGACGATTGAGCAGGCGAAACTAACCGTCTGTCGTTCCCCACGTCGCTTAAGTCAATTTAACATCGAGAAGTACACAAATAAAGCCGAATTGTCCCTGCTTTAGCGGAGGGAGGGGGGTCATCACCACTACAGCAGCACAAATCACGTATCTTAGCTTAGACCCACCCCTAAAGTCCTCGATACGGAAAATATCGCTTACAATATAGAAAAATAATTATAATAATAATTCCCCCACTTGTACACGCACTTTTATTTTGAAAAAATGCAGCTTCGTGTACACGACCGACGCTTGCCCAGCTAGACGATAAGCTAACGACACCACCGCGTAAACAGCAGCTTTCGCGGTCTTCTAAAGAATCTAAAGAAGCGCGAACGAAAAAAGATAAATCGCAACATTTCACTTAACCTCTAAACCATCCAATTCAGCCGCGTTAGGTTCAACTTAGCTCGGTATACATTCAGCTGGCGTTCGCTAGCATTAGCATTAGCTCGGGCTGAGGGGGAGCAACACAGCCGCACAGGAAGCCCGCACCATCCGCTCGCTTTACGGCCACATATCTCCTTTACACGCGTACGTACGCGGCAGAAAACGCGCCGTACGTCTTACTCGGGCCCCGATGAAAGTTACAACACGTGTTGTAACGTGTTGTTTTGGCGTGAACGACCGGTTTAAATGTGTAAAATAAAACAAATAAACCCCACTCACCCATTCTGTCTCCGTGTCCGAGCTCTCGGTGACTGCGCCTCCTCACAGCTCCGCTACGCATTCGGCGTAACTCGACGCTCTTTACGGACGCGTGCGCGCAGGGCAGTCTTCGTGAATCGCGCCAGCAAGGAGAGGGGGAGAGAGGGAGAGGGTGTGTATCGCGATAACGCGCAGTCAAAGCCAAAGCGGATTTTTTTTTTGCGTAAAAAAGTGATTTAACAAATAAATTAAAAAAAATTAACAATACAAAAACAAATAAAAAAGTTTGTTTATTAAAAAGTTTTTTTAATATACGTTTTAAACAAATAAATGAATATATACAATAAACCACGTGCAAAGAACAGTCCATTTGTAACTGAAGTCTTAATATCTCATGTGCTCTGGACACTTCTGACGTTGAGGGCGTGTTTAAGAGATGTGGTCACTATGTATGAAATCAAAGCCAAACTTGTTTCGGTGTGGTCCACGGTCCCATGGAGCCAAATCATAGCCCCTTACTGCCTACGTCCCACTGCCTGTCTGTTTACCTGTACCAGTGCTGCCCTCTGGTGGCTACACGGTGGTAGTGCACGGCAACTTTTCTCTGAGGAACTTTATTGGTGTTGCATCTGTCATACAAGACATTTCGCTCAGAAAACGTAATTAAATTAATATGAAATGAAACGAGTTAAACAATACAATTTAAAAGAGAATACAAGCCAGACTTTGAATCCACATTCCAGTCCTGGATTTTGTAGTCACCAGTAGATGTGACTAGGCATCAATTGCATCAACAGTTCAGTAACTACTGGTGATTCCAAAATCCAGGGGTGGAATATGGATTTGAGAGCCCCCAATTTAGTTACAGACACTGAAGGTTATTTTGATGAATCTACGCTTCACAGTGAGTGACATTATTGATCATCAGACATCAACAACAACAACAACAAAAACATTTTTACATTATTACAGTAATATTTCAACAAATTTTCCAACTTCAGCAGTTCTGTCTATTTATCTATCTATCCATCAATATATTTATCCATCTGTCCACTCATCTGTCCATTTGTCCATCTGTCAGCACGTCGTCGTGATCCGTTCCTGAAGTTTTCGTGAAGTGGGCGGAGCCTCGCTGCCTGGGCCGCGTCTCGAATACCCTACTCCCTACGTAGTGCGCTACGCTGGTGCCGTAACGGTCGCTCGTGCACTCCAGCAAGTGTGCTAGGGGGGGCGGTTTGGGAGGCGGCCATCGTCCTGTTAGAAGTTTTTTCGGAACTCGATCGGGGCGCGGAAATAACGACGCCGCCCGACCCGTTAGGCGAACATGGAGAACGGGAGATTTGTTCACGTCGAGCGGATTTTTTAGCGAATCGTCGGCGGAGTCCGAGCACAGCTCCGGGGCCGGCGGGTGCGGGTGCGGGGTTTTGTTGTTGTTTTGTAGGCGAACATGGAGCGCGCGCGCCTCTCCGGCTACTCCGCGCTGGACTTCGCCTTCGCCGTCGCGGGAACGGGCACCTTCCTGTTCGACGCCGGCTCCGACCTGTGGCTGGCGCGCGAGCTGCACGCGCGCGGCGAGCTGCGGTGGCTGGCGGCGCTGCTCGGCTCCATGCTGCTGTCCTCCGCCGCGGCGCAGACGTTCAGCTGGCTGTGGATCCGCTACGACAGCCGCCTGGAGGACCTCGACCTCCGCCCGGCGCACGCGAGGCTCCTGCTGCTCCCGCGACGCCGCGGACTCGCCGGGTTCCTCCACGTGTGTCAGCTTGGCTTCCTCCTCAGGTCGGCGCGGCTTCATCACACTGACTACATTAAATATTAATACTCTATTATTATTTATTATTTATTTATTTATTATTATTATTATAATTATTATTATTTATTATTTTATTATTTTTTATTATTAATATTTATTATTATTTTTTTTACAATTATTATATACAATTATTTCATTAATTGTTATTATTATTATTTATTAATATTTATTATTTATTATTATTATTTATTTATTTTTTATTATTTTTATTATTCTATTACTGTAAAACAAAAAAACAATAAAACAACACACACCAAATTTAATACTTACTGCTAAAAAAAAAATAAACGTGCATGCGCATTAACCATGCGTGTTTGTTTTGGTTGCGTTTTTTGTTACACATTTTTACCTCGTACTCATTTTTATAGGAGCACGATACAGATTGTTTACACCATGTTTACGTTGAAAAACAGTATTATCGCGATATGTAACAGTGTAACCGCAATACTGATATTTTGTCCACATCATGCAGCCCTATTTATGACTACGCTGCTATATTTGAGCTTTAATAATGAGCTGCTCATATTATAACGTGTCTGCATGTGTGAGAATGTTCATGGAAATGTAGAAGATCGTGAGAGATTTATACGAAATGATGCCGTCGCGGTATTTGGCCCGCAACACAATTTTACTGCAATTCTCTGACTTGAAAATGGACAGTGCATATGCGCAGGAGTCCCTGCAGCCGTCCTGGCAACTCTGACTTCCTTTCCAGTTCTAAGAGAAGAACGAGGTCTGGCGCCCTCTTGTGGACTTTTAAAAGCAACTGCATCCGAGTAGACGGGTGTGTCAAAATAAAAGTCTGTCAAATTCATTTTTTAAATTGTAAAATAATTAAAAATAAATAACAGTACTGTAGCAGATCGTGTGAAATTTCACCATATTCCACACTGACCTCAGTATCCAATAAATCGTAGGATTGACTTTCATAAAACTTGTGATTTCATGAAACTTGTGAAATCTCCTGACATAGGGAACCAGCTCCTCTGGCGACACCTAGTGCTGATTGCAAGCATCCACCAGGCCTGAATCAAAATGACCAATCCAGGAGCCATCAGGCGTGTCGAGCGTCACTGCTAGTTTTATCTGCTTTGTGCATTAAAACTAGTTGTGGCGGTAGTGGCCTAGTGGTGAGAATGCTGCCTTTGGGACCTGAAGATCGCAGGTTCAAGGCCCCGGCCCGGGCACTACTGAGGTACCTTTGAGTAAGGTACCGTCCCGTTACGCTGCTCCCCGGGCGCTTTTGGTAGCTGCCCACTCTTCCACGTGTGTACGTGTGATGGGTTAAATGCAAAGGTCACATTTTGTTGTGGTGTTATTTATTTTATTATTATTATGTTTTATTGTCATTTATTATTATTATTATTTATTACTTTTTATTATTTTTTTCAATTATTATTTACTATTATTGTATTTGTTTTTATTATTTATTATTATTATTATTATTTTTATTTATTTATTATTTTTTTATAATTATTTTTATTATTTTATTATTGTAAAACAACACAAATAAAATTAAATACTTACCGCTTAAAAAAAATAAAGGTTTTGTAATTCTGCGCATGCGCGGGGTGCCTGAGTGTGTTCACAATGACAAAGAGTCACTTTCACTTGAGAGATGCCAGCATTGTGGACCAACCGACCTGCCGTCTGGTACAGGGTGCTGGAGCATTTGGGCCTTCGCTCCCAGAATGTGCAATAGTTTCGTCCCTCAGGCAATAAGACTCTTAAAAACTGTCAACACACACATACACACACGCACAAATTATCCATACCTTTATATTTATTATTGATATTTAACATCGTGCTGCTTCTTCTTCCTGCTCCCTACTCTTCCACTGTGTGCTGTGTGAACTGTGTATATGGATGAAATGACCGTAAAAGCCTTGACCAGTGGCCACGCTCTGTTTGTCACCCGCAGGCACATATCTGCCATCTGGCTGGGTTTCTGCGTGTGGTGGAGAGGAGAGAGCGGCGCGGAGTACGCCGTGTACCTCACCCATGACCTGAGCATGCTTCGGCTCATCGAGACCTTCTGCGAGAGCGCCCCTCAGCTGTCCCTCATGATCTACATCATGCTGCACACCAACCAGGCCCGGACTATCCAATGTGGGTAACCACTTCCGCCCTGAATCCGTATGACGAGCGCTCAGCATGCCGCGGTGGGGGTTCCGCAGTGACACGGGCAAACCTCCGTCCGCGCGGTTACGTAATTGTGAAGTTCAGGAAGTTCGTGTGTATCGGTTTGCAGGGCGACGTTAGCAGAAGCTCGTTTGTCATGTGAAGGGTGTAGTAAATCTCTCCTTTGGAGAGGGAGGCTTGTGTAATCCTGGGTGGAAGGTGTAGGCCCATATCAGCAGTTGCTCATGTGAGGAACATCAGCTGCAGATGCTTCAGTGGGAAAGATAACGATGTAGTCAAGTCAAGTCAAGTCACGTTTATCTCCTATAGCGCTTTTTACAACTGACGTTGTCACAAAGCAGCTTTACAGAAGCAGGGTCAGAGACAGAGACATAGACAGGGCAGTGGAGGCCTAGTGGTTAGGACATTGCGCTGGGGACCTGAAGGTCGCAGGTTCAAGTCCCGGATCAGGTACCTTACCCTTGAGCAAGTCCCACTATCCGTCCCACTACTGTGCTCCATGTCTTGGAAGTCGCTTTGGATAAACGCGTCAGCCAAATGAATAAATGTAAATGTATAGAGTGAGTGAGTGAGTGAGTGAGTGAGTGAGTGAGTGAGTGAGTGAGTGAGTGTGATGCTGAAATGTTGAGTGATATAAAAATTATATATATTGTGGTCTGAGTGCAGGCAGGAGCTCCAGCAAGACTCGATATGACAGCATAAATAAAGGGGAGAGCTAGAAAGAGGCACAGACGTGAGGGCATCCTGGGGCATAAGGCAGCACAACCACTCGACTGTCAACAAACCTGAGGGAACACGTCAGATTGGGGGGGCGACGGCATCCAAACATCCCAGTTTACCATATGTGAGCAGTGAGTTATAGTAGCAGATCAGAGGGTCTCACAGTGAGATCATGAGCCCAAACATTAGAAGAGAAGTCGGCAGTAGATTTAGTTCATGGAAGAGCAGCACAGGCTCCAGACTTAAGCTTCATCCAGCTGGTTTGGGAGGAACTGGACAGAAGGGGGTGAGAGTAAAGTGGCAGAAGATTTTGGCACCTCTAGAAATCCTCTGCGTTAACTTCTAGGGCTTCGTTTATTTCCTCTGATTCAGGAACGTCGGAAGGTCAGCAGGTCTTGTGGAGTGTTCCAGGTGTGCAGTAGTTAGTACCTACCAAAAGGGACCCAAGGAAGGACGACTGGTGATAATGGGCACCCAGGGCTCACTGATGCATGTGGGGAGTGAAGGCTAGCCTGTCTAGTTTCTCTAGAATGGAGCATTTCATACGAAAAGCCACTCTGAACGACTGTGTTCGCCCCTAAACCTTGTCACCATGCAAAAAAAAATAATGAATTAACATGGAAGCTGAATTTTAAAACTTGTGCTCACACCAAACAGAGGTTGTATGTGCGAATCGGGCCCGAGATCTTGAAACGTTTGTGTCCCTCTTGCAGATGTGAGTGCGATAGCCTCCACGACGTCGATAGCGTGGATGGTGGTGGACTACCATCGCGCACTGCGCTCCTTCCTGCCCGAGAAGAGCAAACAGGGCTGGCTGTCTTCTGCGGTGTACTTCATCTGGAACCTGCTCCTGATCGCCCCCCGAGTGGTCACCGTGGCTCTTTTCGCCTCGGTCCTGCCCTGCTACATCGGCGCCCACTTTCTAGCTCTCTGGCTTGCGTTCGTGCTCTGGGCCTGGAGGCAGGGCACCGACTTCATGGACAGTGCTGCGGGGGAATGGCTCTACCGGGCCACCGTAGGCCTCATATGGTACTTCAGCTGGTTCAACGTGGCCGAAGGTACGACCAGAGGGAGGAGTGTCATCTATCACTCCTTCGTTCTCACGGACAGTGGGATTGTGCTCTTCACGTGGTGGTGGCTCAGGGATCCGGTCGTGACCCAGTCGTACGCACCGTTTCTCCTCGTCCTCGTCCCCCTGTCGTACGTCGCGGGCCTCCTGGTCAAAGCGCTTTATTATCGCTGCTTCCATCCGACGCTGTGGCAGCCAGCGGAGAAGAGGAAGGCCGCAGACGACGCGCCGGACGCAGGAGTGGCTCTAAGGGCTTACGTTCAGACGGACGCCTCCTACACGGAGGTGGTGAACAAGAGGATGGCCAAACACGTCAAAATCTTTTACAGCGCAAGGGCGCCCCCTGTGGCGGACGCAAACGGAGGACGGGAAAGCGGCGCCGATTGAGACCGAGAAACGGCCGATTTCTGCGCCCGTTCTGTCAAACAGCGTGCTGGAGTTTATACGCCAATCAGCCATAACATTAACACCACTCGCAGGTGAAGTAGGTGACATTGACTCTCTAGTCATTTCATTATAATGGCACATGACCGGGGGGTGGGATATGTTAAGCAGCGAGTGAACAGTCAGTTTTTGAAGTCGACGTGCTGGAAGCGGCAGCATAAGGGTCTGAGCCACTTTGACAAGGGCCTTATTGTGAGACGGCTGACTCCACCAGTCTAGTAGTTCGTACCTATCAGAAGTGAGCTGAAGTGAATTGGGCACCCAAGGCACGTGAGGAGTGAAGGCTGCGCCGTCCGGTCACAGAAGAGCTACTGTGGTGTAGAAAGTGACGCTGACTCTGATAGAAAGGGGTCAGAACACACAGTGCAGCGCAGTCAGAGCAGCAGGAGGGACAAATTCCGGATAAGGCAGGTGGTCTTAATGTTATGGCTGATCGGTGTACACTGCTGTGGGTTTTAGTTTAAATAAACAGAAATATTAGAGAAGTTGCACAGTCGAGCTAAACTCAAGCTTCTTGACCTTAAAAAGGAGTCTGGGCTCCTCCCAAATGCGTGTTTCCTCCTATCAGCTGCTGCGAGGTTGGAGAAGCTACACACAGCGTTAAGAAAAGTGGCAGTGAAAACGAGTGTGAATCTGTAGCTTTTTCACCATTTAGTGTCTTATTCATGTCAGTTGCACTGTGTTCACTTCACTGCGTGTGTTACGTGTGTGGAAGGTCTCACTGTTAACACTGGGCGTCACTTTTCTTGTGCACAGTTATTCTGCAGTTTCTCATTAGGTTGAATGGGATTTCTGCCAACATTCTGCTTGTCCAGCCTGGTCAACTGGAGAGTCCACCCTCGCAGTGTCCTTTAGTCCAGAACTAATCATTAGCTAGAAAACTGAGACTCGGGTGAAGATTAAAATCTCTCTGTAGCCCAGCAGAGTAAATCCCACTCTGAGTTCATGGTAGAGCCCAGTTTGTAAACCTAAATAACTGCAAACAGCCAGCTCAGGGGTCAGCGCTGCAGGGATCAGTGTTTTCCTTCCTTTATCAGACCAACGTACTCATGAACTCGGAATAAACACTAATACTTCTGTTTAATATAATAATAATAATACAATTCATAATATATTTATTTTTATTATTATTAATAATAATAGAATAAGAATAATATTATTTTATAATATTTATTATTTTATATTTTTATTATTATATTATAGTAAATAAATAATAATAATAGTTATGTTATAATATTAATTCATATTTATTTATTTATTATTATATTAAATAAATAATAGTAATAATATAAATAATAGTTATTTTATTTTATAATATAATTTAAAAATAATAAAATTAATAATAAATATTTTATATATGGTATTATTATTATTAATAATAAATATATTATTTAGGGTATTATTATTATTATTATTGCCCCACACAATACTTTAAAGGTCCCATATTTTACATTTGTCATGTATTTTATTTCCTTCCTTGATGTCCTCTTATACATGTGGTGATATGTACTGAAACGGGTCATAATTCATTTTTACATCATTTAAAACATTTTACTTTATCTTTTAGAACGAAACAGTGTTTTTATTTGTTGTATGCAAATGAGCTCGGCTCTGATTGGCTGCCCTGTATCGTGCCTCATTCAGAAAGCAACCTAGACCCTACGTGGTCCCGCTGTACGCTGAGCAGATGTGTATGCAGATGTGTCCAGGGTTTTCAGAGGCAATGTAGCCGGCGAGGTTAAGAGGGAATTCCCGGCCCGAGCACATCTGTGGTACTGCGACACGTTTACAGTTCTTAAGCCTTTTCCATTTCAGAAAGTTGCTGATTTGCGTTCAGTTCTACGTTAGAAGTGTAGAGGCAGTAGCGCTATAGGGACAGTGCTGTGCATCAGGGTCTGTAGATTATCTGTGGATGTTAAAGCCATAATAAGGAATCTGAACACTTAGATGTGCATTTACACCTCACAGTGTGGCCCTGTTCACACTAGGCCTGAACAATTTGGCGGCATGTCTGTGTGTGTAAATAGAAAGATTTAGTCTATAGTGTTTTATTTTTATGTTTTTATATTTTTAGTATGTAAATGTGTGTGTATACATATAAGTGGGTATATACACGTCTGTATTTTTCTTTTCTCAGCTGCTGTAACAAGTTAATTTCCCCAACAGGGGATGAATAAATCTCTATTCTATTCTATTTGGGGTAAATTTCTAATGGGGATATTTTAACCAATATTCTGTTTGCAATTTAAATGTGATTATTGTCTTTACATTTCTTTTTTTGGCCCCAAAAATCTTTCTTTTTGTTCTGTTTGGGGTTAAGTGCATATGCAATGTGCCAGAGCACCAGTTCTCAGGCTCAGAATGATTAGATTTTATTATTATTATTACACTTCCCCAATTAAAACTAATCTGTGTGTGTGTGTGTGTGTGTGTGTGTGTGTGGGTGGCCCTGTGATGGGTTGGTCTCCTGTCCTGGGTGAACCCCGCCTTAGGCCTGTAGCGAGCTGGGTTTGCACCGAAATGGAAGAAGCGGTTTGGGATATGGATGGACGGATGTTGCCATTCTGAAAAGCTAGGTTTCTAATAGAATGTGTTTGTGGGCGGAGCTTAAGTCAGTTCTGAATTCGAAGGGTTTAACCGCCCCCAGTGGTTTAGTGTTTCCCCAACAGTAACGAAAGGACTGAATTTCACTGGCCTGAACCACGACACAGCACAACAGACACCAGAAAATATTGATTATTATATTATTACTATAACGGGACCAAGCCGCCAGGGCCGGACAGCATAATGATATTTATAGCTAATGTGACGAATTACGTCGCGTTATGCCACAGTGTGATCTCATCAGTAAAGAACAGTGGGTGAAAAATTTGCTTTGCCGTGTTCAAACGGTTCAATAAAATTCAAAATCTCAATTTTTTAAAGGTATTTTTTAAAAATATGACACTATTGGCTCATTTTCGTCTGCTCCTACTTATTACATGAAAAAATACACACAGTAAAATACTGTGGACCGTAAATTAGGGCTGAACGATAAATTACGAGAGATTTTGAAATGGGCGAGTCCAATGACGATGACGCCTCCTAATACTGAGCTTATGATCCGGTGAGCTGGCACAGCCCATTTACCACTCAGGCCTCTAGTCTGAAGAACCGTCTGAGAGGGAAACAGACAATAATGGTTTAAATTAAAAATAAATTTTGTAATTAATTGGATTAAAAAAAATAAAAAAATTTAATCGCAATTACATATTTTCCCTAAATTGTTGATCCTTGAAGTGTTGATATTTTACCATATGACTCCATATGATCCCTACAGTAATGTTAGGTTTAGTTTGTAGATTGTCGTTCTGATGTTGATACTCGGTTACACTGTAAAGCAGGTCGTCCCTGTAAACACATCAGTGATGGTGGTGGTGATGACGGTGTTGGTGGTAAAGTTGTTGGTCCTCCAGCAGCACCACCCTGGCCCAGGGAGCGAAAATCACCCTTGGAGTTGGACTCAGCTGATATAGTCACACTGCTTCACACTGTGGAACATGCCATGTCCATTAGCGCTCATGCTAAGTCCGTATTTTTATGCTAAGTCAGTATTTGGGAGCTTTCTGCCTCCCTTGGCCCGATGAGCTGTGAGGCCTGTTACACCTTCATGTCTACATCCTTTGGCACTTCAGGGGGTCACAGGGGGAGCACAGGGGTCTCCGACGGCTGGTGTCCAGCCCAGATCGCTGCGCAAACACACCTGGTTCAGCTCACCTGTTCACCACCAGGTGTTTGAGGAGGGGAACCACAGAACTGTGCTGGACGTCGGGCCCCCAGGACCAGGACACTACACAAGGGAGAGGGAGAACGTGCCTTTTACTAACCTTTTGCCCCCTCACACAGCAGCCGCTGGGTTGGCACAGTCTTCTGCCGGGTCCTTTACTGTGTGACGCCCACATAACTGACTGGACGTGGACGAACGGATTTGTGATGTAAACCTTGTGATTATGCATGTTTGCGTGTTCCCAATCCTGTAAAACCTGCTCTCAAGCGAAAGGGACTGTTTGTCATTGTGAACACACTCAAGCACCACAACGAAA
>JBBPDA010097860.1:0-11535 GCA_037974385.1 Arnoldichthys spilopterus
TATTATATACATAGAGAGAGAGAGAGAGAGAGAGAGAGAGAGAGAGAGAGAAATAGAGAGATAGAAAGAAAGAGAGAGAGAGAGTTTTCTGAATCAATCTTCCGTAGCCCTCTTACAGTGAAGACTATTCAGGTCAAAGCCGCTGAGTTTTTGGGGCCGTCACAGAAAAACTGGAGCAGAACTCAAACTTCCCTCTTTTATTCAGAATGAGTGAGCAGAGCAGAGACATGGACCCTTATATAACTCTGGGGGGTGGTGTGGAATGGTATGGGTCAGAATGAATGAACGGACAAGCAAATAAACAACCAGACAAGAAAACGAGGAAGAAAAAAGGGCTGGATGAAAAGTAGGAAAGAAAGAAGGAAAAAAGGAGAGAAGGATGGAAAGAAGAAAAATGAAAGAAAGACAAAACTAAGGAAGGAAGGAAAATAGAAAGAAGAAGAGGAATGGGAATAAAGGAAATGGAAGTAATGCAGGGTAGAATGAAAAAAAACAGGCTAGATTAAGAAAGAATTAAAGAGGAGAATTAAAGAAAGAAAGAAAGAAAGAAAGAAAGAAAGAAAGAAAGAAAGAAAGAAAGGATGAAAGAAAGAATGAAAGAAATTATGGTCAAAAGGATGTAAAAAGGAAGGAAGACAGGAAAGAAACAAAGGAAGGATTTCTAGGGAAGGAAAGAAGGTGGAAAAGGGCTTCAAGGAAATAGGGACAGAGGGAAGAAATAAAACGAGAAAGAAACAACAGAAGGAAGAAAAAGGGGGAAAAACAGAAAGAAAAAACAAAAGCAACAAACAATTGCAGATGACTGGTAGAGAGGATGAATGACTGGAATAATGAATAAATGACAAAATTTGCAAATGATCTAAAGGCTAGATGACTGAATGAATGAATGAGCAGACGATGAAACATGCAGATGACTGGAAGGCTGCATGAATGAAAGAATGACATCCAAACAGATTATTGAACAAAATGTGTGCAAGAACAGAAAAAGACACGAAATGAAAACAAGCATGACACAGCAACCACAGTACAGTGGGAAGTAGGTCAGAGAGTCATAGTTAATGCAGAGAGCGATAGAGAGAAATGAGAGGGGGAAGAGGAGTAGGAAGAAGAGAGATGAGTGCAGAGACAGCAGCGTTTTAGCAGGTGGATGAGGCAGAGGAGATGAGGGAGGAAGAGAGAAGCTCCTGCTTCTTTTCACCTGTCATTTTTGTCCCAAAAATAGAAAGGGGTGAAAACAGGGATGCGATTTGACAGCCTGAGTTTTGTGTTTTTCACTGATAAGCTGAATATGGGTGGTGGAAAACCCCCCATGCTGTGAAAAGGCCTTATCTGATCGGATTTGAGTGATTGTTTGGCGGCAAATCAAGGCTAATTTTAATGGATCAGTGCATTTCTGGTTGCATTAAGCCTAATTTTGATCTATTTTCAAGACTGCTTTAGTGTCATCCTGATGATGATTTGATAGGAGTAGGATTAACAGTTCAAAATGCACATTGATGCTTGATAGTTTGTGAACCCTTTAGGAATTTTTGTATTTCTTCATAAATATATAATAAAATCTGCTCTGACATCACAACAAGGCCCTTGTCAAAGTCGCTCAGATCCTTAAACTCACCCAATTGTCCTGCTTTCACCAAATTAACTTCAAGAACCGACTGTATATTTGCCGCCTAATGAATCCCACCCACCTGCCATTGAAATGAAATAACTAGATAGTCAATCTTATTCACTTTACCGGTTAGTGGTGCTAATGCAATGGCTGATCAGTGTATATGTATGTATGTGTGCCAAAGACAATTTTATACTGTAGTTGCTCCACCCCATGTATGTGATTTGGAATGTTAACCAAGGAACATTCTAATGTGTTTAGACTCTTGAAGTAGCAATTAATGTTAGATTCAAGATTATGGCTGATATTCAATTTTTTTTACATTCAGAGGTTTTTTTATTACTACTGCTTTACATTCGTCACTTAGTCCATAAATAAATGATACACATACACAGCGGATAAGCAGAAACTCTCAAGAGTATAATACATGCAATGAAAAAAAGCATACATGCTGTTTCTTGTGGAACAATGTATAACAAATGTCATTCCACACAACTGTCAGGCACACATGACATGCATCAAAGCAATACCAGCAAACAAGTTAGTGTTAGGCTAATGAACATTTCAGCCATTTTAGGGAGGTTTCTGAAAAATGTGTGATATAAAACTGAAATAAAATGACAAGAGGATTAACACTTTGGAATCTTTCATGGTTAGAGTTAGACACTTATTATCTGCTGACTTAAATAGCTTAAACAGTTTGTGAATGTTCTGCTCTAATGCAGTGGGTCTGCACCTCTGGAGTCACACAGTAAGCAAATGATTATTTGTCATTGTGAACACACCACACCAGAGCACATAGTCCAAATGAAACACAACCTCCACATTTGACCCAACTATGCAGACGCAGTGGGCAGCTGATGTGGGCAGTACCCGGGGAGCAGTGCTTGGGGACTGTACCTTGTTCACAGGTACCTTTACCAGTCTGGGATTTAAACCAATGACCTTCAGATCACAGGGGCAACTCCCTAACCATTATGTACCATTGCCCCTAAGAGTGTGAAACTTTAAAAGACAAACTTACACACCAATGGGAAAAGCTGTTCAAAAAAAAACTCCAGGATAAATGGACAGTGAAAAATCCCTGACTGAGAAAATTTAACACAACTGAGACCTTAATGTAATTTATTACATTTATTTACTGTTTCAGTGTAAGCAAACTACATAGAGCAAAACTAGCATGATAATGGAAGTGTGTGTGTGTGTTGAGGGGGTGGGGAGTAGCAGTTGGAATGTGAATCACATTGTAACTGGTACAGGTTTGTTTAAGGTAAAGTATTATTAAAGTATTAATAACACCATATCAATATTTTGTTTTTTAAATATCATGGTTATTCTGAATAACAGTATACTGCCAGACCAGTAGCTTAAGTCACCCCTTACCCACCTCATCCTTTGCTTACACATGCCTTTAATGACAAACTGACAGTTGAACTGTGAAGAGGCTCAAGATTGAAGCTGGGTTTGACATATTTATGTCTGCATCAAAAACTGCATACTACAACACCAAATAGTGTGACATAAAAATTGTTAAAGGCAAAATTTTGTCCCAAGTTTTAATTAAGGGCTCTCTGATCTCCCAAAACCTCCAATAATTCACACCCTGGTGTGATCTGTTCTGCATGGCCTTCTGGTCTAAATGTACTTCCTTACTGGACATGAAAGCTTGCCACTGAGTGGCTGGACAATCCCATTGGTTTGATTAAAGTAAACATGTTTTCCAGAAATTCTGGTTTGCTTTAAATTGGCCTCCAATCGTGTTTTGCCAGTTCTAAGGCACATATGTCTGGAATGAACATATTGTAAGCCAGTTGGTGAATCTGAAACCATTTTAAATACACTCTTAAAACATTTCCTTTGTGATTCTGATTTGTTTTCAAGCCCTATAAGATACTAGCTGAGCTGAAAGTTTGACAGATGTGATATCAATAACCAATGGAGGCTGTACAAATTTTGCAAATGGCCAATTAATCACATGGAATGAAAATTTGCAGCCACATTGGCCCTTCAGACAAGACTGGACCAGTATTGATCTGCCTCTTTGTTGCTCTACGGCCAAAGGACGAAAAGTAAAAAACATTCAGTTTGGAACACTGCACTATGTTTGGAGAGGCCTGACTTGGAAAATCAGATAAAAGCCATTTCCATACAAAGTGAACCAAGTAAACTAGAGGTAGAAATCCTTAATCTGAAATGTTCCTCAGAATTGTGTTTAAGCTTTTTTATTTGTTCTCTTGGGAGGCAGTGGAGTAAAATATGAGATTAGAGGATAAAACGCTGGCCAGCAGCATGCTGAAACACACTAATAACTCCTCTAAGTAAAAGTATGTAATCTTTCTCTCTTTCCTCTACCAATGTCACACAAGGTTGCACACGAAGGCACATCCAGCATACCAATGCAGGCAGAAGCACAACCCCACCTCTTACATTGGCCTTTAAAACATTCTCCACGTTTTTCACTACATTCTGGAGAAAGCTGGGACAAAGGTTGGTAAAATTGACAATTTAGCTGTGATCTCTGACCAGCTTCTCTTTGTTAGTTCTTTGCAAGATTAACATACACTGAAAATATGATGAATTGACTTTACAATGAGAGGCTATAAAAATGGGGTCTCTCTCTGGACTGAGGGTGTCCCTGGAAATGTCTCTAATCTTAACTGTGAAAAGAAAAACCAGGCAACAAAGAAGACAGGCACCAGAGGGGGCTTGCTGCATGCTGTAGCAGCTTCATATCACTTTTCTTCTTCTACTTCCTCACCTAATTCCTAAAGAAAAAAACACTGTTTAAAACCTAACCAGAAACCAGCAAGTGGTGGGGTTTCAGAACTTAAGAATTGAACTAACAGGTGATTGGGAGCTTACAACAGTTATCTTTTTTATAGAAGAAACTGGCTCCAACAGCACATATCAGATTTAGGTAATAATGATATGCACACTTAAATAAAGGGCATTTTGTGCATCACAATTTCAGTGTATATTTGAGCTCTAAATCAAAAGTCAATCTTCACAGTCAGACACATGAATTCATATCAATTATGGGTCAGCATACAGGTGAATGTTGGCTAAACGCAGCTGCTAAATAACCTGTTTTAATCAGCGGCGGCCTTAAGGGAGTGGGCTTTACTAAGGATTCTGCAGTCCATTTAGAAGACACTAAATGCATTATCTCAGGCTTAGAGAAAACAATTATAACTCAACACCTGCTCTCTCCATGAACACACACACACCAGCCAACTTCCCTGTCAGCAGCAAGAAAAAGTAAATGTGAAAGCAAGAGAGAGAGAGATACAGGAAGCAGAGAGCAAAAACAGAGGAGAAAAAACAGAAAGATGGGGAAAAGGAGAATGAGAAAACAAGAAAAGAGGGGTAGAGGAAAAAGAGAGAGAAAGGAAGAGAGAACAAAGAGACCAGACATGGAAGATAAAGAAAGGAATAGGTGATCTGGTAGCCTCATTAAATTTGATTAGAATCTTTCTGTGGAAATAAATACACTGGTTTTCCTACCCCTAGGAACCCCCTCCAAAAACTTCTATATGCTATTCCTTTAAGCATTTTAAGCTATTGTATATTTAACTAGTCCACTAGTCCATGCAACCACTATTCAGGATAGAACAGCTCTGATGATAAAGTGGGTTTTCTTGACCCTCACTTGAGTCACTGCACTGAGTATTGATTAGCCTCTATGATGCCCTCCAGCCAAAGGACAAGTAAATACATTGAGTTATGAATACTGCTTAAGCTCAAATCTCAGAATGTCTGGCCTTTGACTAAGAAAAGGCAGAAAAAAATTCTCCCCTAATTTGGAAATCCTACTTATAAAGTTCAAATGGTGACAAGTTTAACAATAGATGTTAACACTGTTGCTTATATATCAACAGCACTGGGAAATGGTGACTATTAGAGCCAGTTTGGGTGTTAGAAATACAAGTACAGTCATAAAACTTGGAAAAAAACAGTTCAATATTTTTAAAGGTGTTCTAGACTTTAAAACATCTTTAGGGTTTAAGGGTAAAGGGAAGAAACCCCTAAAAGCAGGCATGAGCTTCACAAGTTTGGTCTAGATCATGACTACTCTTGATCTTAAACTTGTCCTGACTACTCCTGATTTGACTCAAAACATGTTTCTACTGAAATGTAATTTAATCAAATTATAGGTACGTTGTTTAATTCCCAGAAATGATTAGACCTTCTCTGAGAGACCTGTAACAATGCAGCACTGATCATAAAGTTGTTTTGAGAAGATTATCACGCATATCACTTACATTAAACTTGGCTTCCCTTATAGTCTAGTGACGTACTGGAAATTCACAATGGGCATAGATGACCTAGGAGTGAACTAAAACTTTATTGCTTGAGAAAGTTGATAGACGCTAAGCTATTTTGCCTGGTTCAAACATCAGTTAACATCGTGATGCATGAGGTTTAATTAAATCAAGTCAAACTTAATATTTTAATAAAGTTAATGTGTATAATTTGCTTCACTGCAGCTTTAGCATGCTGACAGATGATGGTGGCGTCCGTTTGACTCCAGCTGTGGTTCTGTGTCATCGAGAGTCCGGAGTGCGCAGACAATTGAATGACTTTTCAGTGATTGATGTTCAGAAACGCAGAAGGCAGAGCTGAAAATAAGCTCTGATTGGACACTCTCTCACTCTCGGTCTCTCTCACACACACACGCATGCACACACAGCCATAGGACAGCGTAATGAGAGGAGTCAGGGTGATTTTCCTCAGGTGCTTTTCTCCCTGACCATCAGGACAGAAAGAGAGTGAGAGAGAGAGAGGGAAGGAGGGAGAGAGAAAGAGAGAAATTGAAGAATTAAGAAACTCAGAAACAAAAAGTGAGAAAGAAGCACAAAGAAAGAGGCAGTAGGTGAGAGAGAGAAACAGAGAGAAGAAGTGAGTGAGAGTGAGAAACAGAAAGTGAGACTGAAACAGTGAAAGACAGAGAATTAGAGTGAATAAGTGAGAGAAAATGGGATATACAGAGAGAGAGAGATGAAGAGAAGGAGAGATAAAGAAAAGAATGAAAGTGAATGAGAAAGAGAATGGAATGCTTCTCTTTCTTCTTCATGTTCTAAATTGCTATAGTTTCATCCCAGCTGAATAAACACACACACACACACAGCAGCAGCAGCACCACATACACCAGCATCCTCATACACAAAACAACGTGAGAGGCCAGATTTTTCTATTAGCATCCAGTAGAAACCCCCAAGGCTGGAGAGTCTAGTAGAAACACACACAGCTCTCCTTACTGTTTACCAACACAGCACACAATAGACACACAGAAACACACTATATTGAGAGAGAGAGAGAGAGAGAGAGAGAGAGAGAGAGAGGAAGAAAGAATAAGAGAATGGAAGAAGGAGAAAGAGACAAGCAAAAGTGTGAGAGAGAGAAACACAGTGAGGAAGGAGAGAAAAAGAGAGAGGAGGAAGAGAGAAAGATAAAGGTAAAAAAGGTAAAAGTGGGAGAGAAAGACAGACGGGAAGATAGAGAGTGAGAGATGGGAGAGAGGGGGAGAGAAAGAGAGAGAGAGTAAACTGATTATACACCTCTGACATTCCAGTGTTGCTGTAACACACACTGCCATATTTAAACATTTTCTGTGTCGCAGAAATTGGATTTGCATAAATTCATGAGGAGAGAGTGTGTGTGTGTGTGTGTGTGTGTGTGTGTGTGTGTGTGTGTGTGTGTTTATATGCAAGTGTTAAATCTCAGTGGTGCCCATTGATCATCATTTGAAAGGCTCCCCCTAATTCTTGCAGATGCCCATGTGTACGCATACATTCCTGTTAGATAGCCGCTGTCCTCTGTTCTGGTCAATGACGCAAATACAATAGTGGCAGGACTTTACAGACGTGAGGGCAAAACATTATTAAGGAAATGTAAGTCTCACACACACACATGGTCACGTTGTCAAAGGGCTTTTGTAAGTCACTCAGAGTCTAGTGGACTGAGAAGAGAGCATTCCAAGGACAGTCTCATTTATTAGGGCTGCAGGTGAGGAGCTGCATCGATCATTTGGATGCATCAGCGTACACTCCTAAGCCTGACCACTGCCTCTTGTGTTTCTCAATGGCACTCTGAGTGGACATGTTTGGAGATTGTCTGCAAAAGCTAAGATTAGCCCTGTGCTCTATTGACCCATCCAGGCTTCATCTGCAAATGTGCTCTTACAGAACGTCTTGCAAAAATTCCATACCACCTCATGAGAAACTGTAGCACTCAGAATTACTATTAAGATGTTATTACGTTGGCTTAATAGGATAAATTCTTCTATGCAGTGCTTTGTCAGTGCGTGTAGAATGCAGGATCGTAAAGCCTACAGCGAAAATGTACGTGTGTGCTTTTTGAAACAATGTTCAAGCCACAACAGTTGCTCAAATGTGTTTTTTTCCCCATTGGAAAGAATCGCAGAACATTCAGTAAATTCAAACATAATTACAGTGAATGCATTTATGAACAGAACATGCAGAATCACAGACACAGTAATTAATTGGTAATTACACTGTTATTACATACCAAACACTATTAAGCGGGAATTACACAGTAAAAACACAGTAGCTTCAAACAAACACACTGGTTTGATTCAGGCTTACCAAAATAAATGTCAAAATAAAAGATGGGCTGAAAAGCTCATAGTACTTGGAATGCCTGCTTGCTCTCCCATCCACTTACTAGCCAGGCTCAAGCCTGCTTAGCATCCATCACCAGTACTTGACCTTCACAGAGTCATTTAGCTGCCACTGAAAGAAGCCCTTCATTACAGCCCTTTTGTAGTCAAAGTATGTTTTATTATTATTTTGTATACATTTAAGTTGGTTTAGGCTAACTAAAATGATTGTCAAAATAAAAGAAGGCCTAAAAAGCTCACAGTACCTGGAAGGCCTACTTGGTGTTCCATCCAAGCAGACCCAACCCTGCTTAGCAGCAATGCCCACTCAGTACTAAGCACACACAAACACTGCCCATACTCTCTGCCAACCAACAGTGTGGATACCACATGTAAAATAGGACCACCTAGTAACTACAAGAAATATCAACCATGTAACAAAAAACTAGGTCCAAATCTACCCCAGCAACACAGCAAAAACCTACCAACAACCTGAAATAATATGCCCTGCTTAGGATGGAGACAACAAAGATGGACAACCAAGTGTATTGTGAACACAACTGAATGTAATAAATAATGAATGATTGATAATCATTCATTAACACCACCTGCCTAATACTGCATAGGTCCCACTCAAGCTGATTGTGTTTCAGCATTCACTTTCAATACCAAAGTAGCTGTTCTATTGGATTGATCCAGATGGGTTAGGCTTCACTCCCCACATGCATGAGTGTGCATTGGGTGTAAATAACCCTGTCACAGATTCACCAGTTGTTCTTCCTTGGATCACTTTTGGTAGGGACTAACTACTGCATAACACTCTAACACTCCCCAAGACCGGTCATTTTAGAGATGCTCCGACTTAGTCATCAAGGGCCAGGGCTTTCTCTTATGAAGCCCCAGTTATGAAATAACCTTCCAAATTATGTTCAAGACTCAGACACAGTCTCAATAGTTAAGTCCAGACTGAAAACATATTTGTTTAGTCAAACCTTCTGTTAGTCCTATATAAGGGGTAGATCTGGAGAGTTCTCAGGCATAGAGTATTCTGGTAAACTGGGATGTTTGGATGCTGTTGCCCCCACTCTGACGTGTTCACTCAGGTTTGTTGACAGTCGAGTGGCTGTGCTGCCTTATGCCCCAGCATGCCCTCATGTCTGTGCTTCTTTCTAGTTCTCCTCTTTAGTTATGCTGTCATAGTGAGTCTTGCCAGAGCTCCTGCCTGCACTCAGACCACAATGTACATCACCCTTAATTGCTCATAACATTTCAGCATCACTAACAACCTCTTTTTATTTACTTTTCTCTAGTTTGTTTTTGCTGTCCGGTATCGACCAGAGGAGAATGGATTCCCTCCTCTGAGCCTTAGTTCCTCCTGAAGAAGGGAGCTTTTCTTGCCTCTGTTGCCTTTGGCTTGCTCTTTGGGGGCTCGGACCCGGTTTCAGTAAATCTGCTTTGTGACATTGAAGCAAATAGTGCAGCAATCTTACACAAAACAGAAAGTTTAATATACAAAGAAACACACAACAAGAAACAAACTAGAAAACAAACAGGAAATACAGCGAAACATAAACGAGACTGGCAGGAACATGAAATGACGATAACAAACCGCAGCGAAGACCAAAACACAGGGGTTTAAATAATTGACATAAACACAAGACACCTGGAGCAGTGAGGAGAATGGGGAACGAAGACCAGGTGGGAGGCGGGGCGAGGGCGAGGCACACACGAACATGAGGAATGTACATGTGGCTTTTACAACCAAAACACGGATACATGGAACACAAGGGGAGTATACGTTACATTACGCTTGTCCATTTTTCCTGTTTCCAGCACATCAACTTCAATAACACACTGTTCACTTGTTTCCTAATAAATTCCAGCAACCTGCCATTGTAATTAATGAAATACTCAATGTTATTCACCTTACCTGTCATAGGAGATAATGTTATGGCTGACCAGTGTGTGTCACTGTGGAGTGGCAATGATACATCATATAGATGTGGGTGATTGCAGACTTGGTTGCACATCTTGTCTTCAAACTTTCCACCATTTTTGTTGCTGTTGACATGCCTAAAGATTGCTACGAAAGAAAATTTGTTGGCAGAGAATTGTCAATTTGGACCTGTGTTGTATCACTGTATCGCTCTGGATAAGAGCGTCTGCTAAAAGCTGTACATGTAAATGTATCACTGTGATAATAAAGCCTTGATTCTCTAAATTGTAAAGTTACAAGAGAAGGAAAAACTGTAACTGTTCACAACTTTAATGTCTGATCATAGAACATCTGTAAAGAATGAAAGGCCATAGACCAGTGGTTCTTAGGGCTCCCTCAAATAAATGATTAAAATTCTTGCTCTATTCATATACACTGTATGTTAGGTGGATTGTCTGGGGGAGGTGGTTGAGCACTGGTTTGTAGACCACTGCAGTAGTGTGTTCCAACATGGGTGCCAACTGCAGTCTTAGGTGGGGTTCGCATTGATCCGGACTTAGCAGTGGTCCCTTACTCCAAAAATCTTTGAAATGCAAGAGCAAACATTCTACCTCTCCTGGAAGTCTCACATATTGATAGCAGCTCCTTGGTGTATGCAGATTATATACAGTTCCATGGAAATATGTTTTTTTAGAGCAATCAAGAAAGACAGAGAGACTGAAGTAGCAAGACAGTGGTGAGTACACTACATTCTGTTGCACTTTCCTGCACTAAGTGAACTATATGTGGCTCATACGGTGTATGAACAGAAAAGCTGCCAATGCTGCCAATGTACATAAAATCAGTGGTACCTATTCACTCTCAGAAACATCTTCAGAAGGATTTTATTTAAAGCCAGAGGCCTTAGGCAAGAATTCAAACGGCACATGTGTTAGGGAGGGTGTGCTCTAGTTGAGGTCAGACTTTGGTCACTTTACACCCACAGAGGGAACATCAGTAAATAAAGGAATGAAAAAACACATATCTCTTCCTTCGAACTGATTTCAAGATCAGTAAATAATAAACACTTAATCTGCAGTGTGTGTAGTTTTCATAATCTGACTGTAAACAGCTGTTATTTTAATACAGTATGAATCTGCTATGCTGGGATTTTATAATCTAACAGTTACATTTGCAGATTAATTTTAATCCAGTATAAGTCAACAGTATGTGTATAGCTTTTACAGTTTGACAGTAATAATTGTGGACTCATTTCAATACAGTATAAATATGCTTTATGTGTAGTTTTTACACACTGAAGTGAAAGTGACTATTTGTCATTGTGAACACCCTCAAGCACCACAACGAAATGCAACCTCTGCATTTAACCCA
>JBBPDA010097881.1:0-11534 GCA_037974385.1 Arnoldichthys spilopterus
TGCCCGGGCTGGGACTCGAACCTGAGACCTTCAGGTCTCAAAGGCAGTGTCCTAACCACTAGGCCACCACTGCCCTTTATTTATGTAAATTACTGTGGGTGAAAGTGACTTTTTTGTCATTGTGAACACACTCACCACAACCAAACGTGACCTCTGCATTACCCATCACACGTGGAGCAGCAGCATCTATCAACTTGCTCAAGGGTTCCTTAGTGGTTCCCGGGCGGGGACTTGAACCTGCATCCTTCTGTTCAGAAGTTTTAAACACTAGGCCTCCACTGCTAAATCAGAAGTGGGACTTCAACCCACGTCTCCAGGGGAGGCCTTAGACCACTACGCCATCCAGTCAGTTCATAACTGGCACCATGTCACACCTTTTGGTTCTAGATAGTACATTGCAGTAGAGCTAATACAAGTTTAGGATGTGATTTACACTTTTCAGTTTGAGTAAAGATTTTCTTTTTTGTAGCCAAGCTATAAATATTTCAAGGTACTTTCAGCCCATTTGAGCAGCCAAAAACAGATTAACTGCTTTTATGGAGTTTTTAGTTTTATTTTGCAATCAGAATATCATGAATGTGTTGGACTGACCTTTTGTAGCACTTTTCAGCCTCTTATATAAAACGCATCTAAAAAGAAATAATGACTTGTTATGGCAGAGGTTATGCCCATGTGATCGGAGTGTTGCAGGTACCACTGAGGTTCCCTTGAGCAAGGCACCGTCCTGCTACAATCCAGCAAACTCCCTTAAACCAGGAATAAGATGGTGATAATACACTACTGAGATATATTAATTATGGAGATTCTTTTCATGGGTATTAGTGTTTATTGTGCATTATTACAACTAATAATGCAAATATAAGTGTTTTCATACACATATATATATAATGTAATGCAATGTTAAAATAGGTAGTTTTAGTTTTTGCTGCTCTTGGGCCTTCAGGGTAGTTTGTATGTGAGAACAAGCATTTTTGCAAGCTCTTTAAACTCTGGTCTCTAGAGTTAGACAACAGGAAATGAGATCAGGGGATTGCGTGTTTCCTTTGTATGTGAGAGTGTGGTTTCACTGATTGTTCTAAGATGTGCCAAGTTGTCACTATCACACTGTCATCAGCTCTCTGGGGGGGAAACGCTCTTCTGGTGAACAAAAACAAAAAGTCTGTTGCAGATTTTGATCTCACAGCCAAGGGCTGTTTGTAAAAATCTGTGATTCACTGTTTTATTCTCTGCATTTGCTTTGTTACATGTCTCCCAGAGTGTTTCGTGTAGACATGTTCCTAGAAACAGGGTGTCCGGGAAGGCTCCGAGTGTGGAGCGGATGGTCTGAGAGGGAGAGAGTGTGCGTGAGATAATGCAGCAGGGGGGAGGAGAGGGGAGCGTGCCAGTGACAGGCTAAAGAAAGACCGAGCACTCAGGGCACGGATGGCATGGATGTAGGTATGCAAATCACACAAGATGTGCAAACTTGGCTGCCAGTGGACACAAATAGGTATGAAGCTGAGAGAGCTGTATGCACGGAGACTCAAAGCTCTGCCCATAATCAATATTTAAGCAATGGTAGGCAAAATTACGTCAAATGTAGTTGAACAGCCATGACAGCATTAATGCCTGAATTATGCTTTTTTAGTTGTTCAGTGGAGCTTTGTTCATAGAAGCTTATTGGTAAGACCCACGCCCCAGAAACGTTTTGTAAAGAAAACATTTTGTAAATTGCCATAAAAACAAAAATCAGATTTGTTAATCTGTTAATGCCCATTGCACAAGGTTTCAACTAGTCGTTGCAATTTCCAGTCTTGTGTAAACCTAATTGGTAACATGTTTTTCCTGTTTTCAGGGAGCGCCAAGGTGGCATGGTGCAGCCAGCTAATTTTACTGGCCTCGGCAGTGCATAGATCTCAGCAGAAGAAAGGAAAGATGGCCCTCAGATGTGCTCTTTCTCCTCTTTCTGCTGGACTGTTGTAGCTTTATATGACTGAGCTGCCAAGCACAGGAAGAACGTCTTATGTTTCATTCTGTTCCTTCTACAGAGTTTACTTTTAGGCTGCTGGTTTTCTTTTATTTTTCTTTTATCTCTATATTTTAATAAAGGTTAAAGATGTTGATGCTGATTGGTTGTTCATGGATGGTTAAAAGAATTGCTCACTTGAACTTTAGCTACACATTAAAGCTCTACATAGACAGATGAATGGGTGGATGGATGGGTGGATGAGTGGATGGATACTTTATTAATCCTGTTGGAAATTTAGGTAACGGTAGCCACAATATACAAATACACAAAATACAAATAACTGTACACACACTACACTGTACACACTGCACACACTGTAGACTGTGAAATGCAGTCGTAGTTCACAGGGAAAGTTAGAATCTTGCAGTTAAGTGTAGGTAATGAAGATGGTACACAGTTCTAGAGAAACTGCTTTCAGGTTTCACTTTTGTGTTCGAGAACTTCATCAGTGTTGCAGTGAATCATCATTAACAGTAAAAGCTTGCTTAAAGGAACAGTAAACTTTACATAAGTTTCCACTTACCCCACGTACTTAATCAGTCAAGACCATGTTTGGAGAATTTTGCTTCTGTAGTTTAGATTTGGAACAGGAGTCAGGTGTCACCCAGTATTTTCTGTAAAAACGACCACAACATACCTAGAACACATCCAGCTCTTCAGTAACTTGCCATAGATTTATGGACATGGTTTCAGATTAAGAATATCAAAACCTCACTGCTACACACAGCTATGTCGGTCAGCACCATGGCTGGAGAGAACTGATCTTGGATCAAATTCCTGCATGCATATAGGGCTGTTGCCACAAAAACTGACGTCAGGTCAGTGTTCCCACACCAGAGGCAGTTTGTAAACACAGGCCTTTTTGTCTACATACCGTGTTTTGCTGCACTGTGGGGTTTTGTTAATCTGGGTCCTAAGCCACATAAACCACACATCCTAATGAAGAGTTAGATGCAGTTTGAACAGGTTTTGAGAACTTTACGTGCTGTATTTACTGATTGAGGTGAATATTGACCCTTTAGTGTTGGTTACCAGTAATGGCCTCAAGGCTCCAGCGTTAAACAGCTTCATTAAAAACTGCAGGAGCAGGTTGTGGATTTCAGGAAACAGGATGTGACTCCTGTTCCCATCTACATTGTGGAGAGGGTCAGCAGCTTCAGGTTCCTTGGGGTCACCCTCAGTCTTATGCAGAAGTGGTCATACCATACACCAGCTGTCACCTAAGAGGTTGGTATTGCTATATTTGTGAGTACATTTCATTTTTTTTCTGTAATTTTTGTGATGCTACAGTGACCCCTAAACCCAACCCTGACCTTAACCTCTGTGAACAATCTTTCTGTTATTTTAGTTCTATCAAAAAAATGTTGCATTTGTGGAGAAGCCAGCATGGTTCCTTGTGTGGACCTGCCATCAGCTTTTCCTGTATTTATATAATTGCGAGGAAATTTGGTGTCTTTTATATGTTCAGCAAGAGAATTAATTTAATTTAACTCCTCATTCGTTGCCTGTACACTGGAAGGTAACTCTTGCCTGCAGTGTGTAACAGTCATTTACACAGTCATTATGTCCTAATTGTAATTCAGCACAATCCAGAGAGATGAAGAGCAGTTAGTGACTAATTGTGAATAAATAATTGCTACTCTACATCTTAGGCCCTGTTAGGAAGGTCAGTCCCAGTTCTGCAAGCAATTGGTAATTAACTGATTGACCTACTCTGTTGAATGAAGTGTATAATTAGCCCATTTGTGAAACTATATTTTAGTTTATATTTTAAGCATTTAGTCCTTTTTGGAATATTGCCCTAAATGTGACTAAAGTCCATCATACTATTTAGCATAATTGTTCAATGTAAAAAAAAAAACATGGAGACTCTAGACCAATATCCACCGTCTATGGGGCCTTTAATAATGTTACAGCCATTCTGATGCTTTGGTCTTTCACTTCACTCCAGACTAAAGTGCTTACATGTATTAAATGTTTAAGCAATTTAAAGTGAAGCCCTAAACATTGTTTTAAATATATGTTTTGATATTAAAGGGTTTTTTCAGGCATCACGTGTAACCACACGGGTAGAACACATTTTTTGCTTTTTTTAAAGCAGGTCTTGCTTATATTTTATCTTGATGTATAGTATGTGATGCCTAAGGTTGTCAGGATTTTAAATAATTATTAATAAATAACAATAATTTAGCAAAAATGAAGGTTAGTAAAGTTTTAGCTTTTTGTTTAATTTTTATCTCATAAGGCATTGATCTTTACCTTGACTTGTCAGGCTTTAACGTTAAAGAGAGCAACATTCCACCTTCTTGTTTAGTTGTTCTCGCTAATTTAAAAGACTACGGTCTTTTTTTCTACAGAGTTCAGTTACTTCATCGCCTGCCCACTGGCTTCTGTTCTAAGAGTATTTAGAGTCGACAAGATTCTGTTCTTTACTAAATGCAAGGATACATTGAGATGATGTCCGTGATAATTAGCCATGTGCTACAGATGCAACAGTCAGATATCAGGTGCACACTGCAGTGTTCCTTTAAGACACTTTCGTATATACCTGCTTAATCGGTTTCTTGGAGCATTCTGGGAACTGCTTTAAAACCTGCGCAGTGTAAACAAACCCTGTAACCAATAACAGTTCCTTGCTGATGACAAGAATGTGGACCCAGTGTCTCTGGCCAAAGCACCAGGTGTAATATCAAGATATCTTGTCATGCCTGAAAATAACAAAAGCTTTGTTTGGCTATAGTTTGCAAAATATTTTGAGCAGAATAAAAACAACATTTAAAAATTTTATATTTTCTCATTTTTTACCTTAATAATTAATAGATAATCCTGGGTATACAAATGATGTTTTATAATATTTTTAAGTACAGATTGTGAATTTTGTGTCTGATAAATTTAAATACACCTGTCAACCTAGTCACCTTAAATAAATAAACAAATAAATAAACAAACAAACAAACAAACAAACAAATAAATAGATAAATAGATAAATAAATAAAAACACATGGCCTGCACTATGTGATGGATAAGAATGAACTACACTGTCCAACAGTATTGTCACCTTCTAATTAGTGAATCTAGCTTCTATAAGGTGCACACATTGCTGACACAGCATGTGTACAGCTTATAAATGTTCCATAGAAAAGCACTGTCAGAAGATTTCAGTCCTGGACAACAAAGATCCAGATGGCAATTTTAAGTGCTTTATGCTGTAGACTCAAACTGGATCCAGCTTTATAAAGAATCAACTGGAAAACCCAGATGAACATTTGCTTGAGAGGGATTTCTCTTCACCTGATTGGCTGTCTAAAGGATTTATTTAGCTGGGCAATTCAGGGTGCAGAGTTAATGTAATTGTCTAATCCAGAGTGGCAGGAGAGTAGAAAAACCCGGGCAGTGTTTAAAAGTCTTTACAACGCTGTCTGCTTTCAGCACAGCCCACAATTATGTAAGCCCTAATGAAGTTAGTTATCACAGGACCACACTTCTTCAAAATAGCCCCCAGAGTCTGTTCACTCTAGCTATAGAGTGCTGTACTGAGGCCCTGCTTGACCTTATCAAAGTATTTTCATATAGTCTAAGCAAGGCATAAGCTCCAGATCAATCATAACTTGCCATCCATTTTTTTGGAACCCTGTGTAGCTCCACCTTGCTGGTGTACAGTTATCCATTCTTGCACAGTTCATCATTCATCATTGATGCTTGGCTGGATATATCAAACAGTGCTCTACAGGGAACAAAAGCGTTATTATCTGGCAGCTTCCTTGTAGAGAATTTGTAGCCTGCTAAACATGAGCGAGGTATAAGCTCATTTGTCATAAACATTTAAAGATGCAGTAAAATGCAATGGATTTTTTTGCCTTGACCTATCCCATAATATCTGTAAAATAATCCTTGCATTTATAAATAAATCTTAATCTTCTAATTGATGATTAGTAATACCTCAAGAAAAATTCCAATAGAACAACTTGAAAACTGTAACCACATAATAATTGAGTTATAAGCCAGTTCTTTGAGGTTCTTTGCTTCTGAAAACAGTGCTGTGCCTCATATACTTGTTCTCATGCTACACACAGTCTTGTGGTCAGAAAGCTGCCAATGATAAATGGGATAAAGGGCAACTGGCATATAATGTAGCAACAGATAGACAAAACTTTATAAAGGGTTCTTTTTTTACAAATGTGGCACGTCATTGCAAAGTTCTTTAGGGCACCGAAAATGGTGGCATGACTACCTTTTTGAATGGGTCTTTCTAAACAGTTGTGCACCGTTTCTATTCACTTATTTATCACAAAATATTCAAACAACTGGAATGAGACAGCAATGCACAACTGTATGAACACTGACAGTTTTTATCACAAAAGTGTGGTCAGTCAATACCTATTATATTTTAATTTGGAAAAGCTGTGTTTGTAGGTACTGAACTATCTTTAATACTCCGTTACCTGAAGACTGTTCAGTATTTCTCATGCTGGAGTGATAAACTTCAGCTGTAGACTGAGGGGAGCCTGTCCGAGCTCCAGCTGTTCAGAGCAAAATGCCTCACTAATTACACACAGTAATTATGCCACTTACCCCTGAGCTCTAAGGAAATTGGAGTGTGTGCACACTGTGTGAGAAACCAGGGATAACTAGAACAGAAGACACCAGCTGATTTAGGAAAAATACATGAATAATACAACTACATTGCGCTTGAATGCACTTTTCTGAGTGCAAAGGCAAGCAACCTAAGCCCTGAAGTACACATTTGTTTAAAAGAGAAAGTAAATACATAGAAACACATTAATGGGGAATTCCACTGATTCATCACCATTTATGCCTAACAATCTTTAATGTCACTTAAAGTAGTATGATGTGAAGTTATTTGTTTTAGGTGCACTAGCATGCACAGAGCAGTGAGCAGCTTTTTTTTTAGATACTTGGTTACTTTGGTTTTCTCTAACAAATGAGATTCCATGACAGGAACATATGCATAAACAGTCACAATTATATACATCCATGTTCTACTCAAACCTGGAAGCATGTTGGATATTTAACACATGAATACACTCTAAATAATAACAAAGGGTTCTTCGGATTGAAGCCATAAAAGCCTAAAGAAGCTTTCAGATTTAAAAACATTTTTTTTTACAAAGGAATAAATTGCAAATGGAAAGGTTCTTTAGGGTGGTGGCATGGCCAGGGTTGTAGACACAGGGTGGGACAAGGGGGCAAGAGCACACTAAGAGGTGTCACCAGTGTAGAGAACAATGTTATATTGGCAGAATATCTAATTATTACGTTGGGGCACATTGAATGGCTTTATGTTGACATCACTGTATTGTCGGAATATTTGAATATAGTTACAATAATGTGTTTTTATATTATTTATTTACATAATTTAATTTGAGTTCAGAGTTGGGCTCACAAGGTCTTTAGGGAAGCTGAAAACCTATTAAAAAAACACCTTTCTCTGGTAAAAAAAAAAAAATAATTTACATAAAAATTGTCATATACAGGAAACCCTGCCATGGCTTGTCATGAGGTAAGAGACACTGATCATGTCGTCTTCAGGTGTTGAATTTGCTGTCAGTTGATTTTTCGGCAGTTCACTGTTAGTTTAACTCCAACCCCCATCTAAAACATGCTATAGTGTTAAAATGGTGCCACAAATGGTTCATTGTGCACTGCCATAGGACAGAAACACATTTAGTATCCAAAAGAACAATGGTTAAAAAGATTGAAGAAATTTTTTTAAAAGTTGCATAATGTAAATGTTCTACATTTTTTTTACATAGTGTAGCATTTGGAAAGGTTCTTCAAATTTGCAAAATCTTCTTTACAAACATGATTCTTTTTTGACCACCATTTGGAAAATTTGTTTTAGGTAAACAACCTTGCTTCTTATGGCATCATGCAATTTTTTAAACCTTTGGTGAGAGTGTATCTTATCTATGTTTTCTTAAGGGTCCTGAAGTACCACTGCCCTGCTCCTGGAGTATCACTGCCCTGGTCCTGTTCAACAAGTTTCTTTTCTAATTTTTATCACAATCAACTCACTTAAAGAGCTTATTGATGGGTGCATTCGTTGTATTTGGTGTGTTGGGAGCTGAAGAAGCACTAAAATGTGCAGTGCAGTGGTACCCACGGACAAGTGTCCCATAACTGGGGTATTGGGATGACTCCAAAGGCTCAGGAAGAGCCATTATATTCTCTTTTAGGGTCTAAAATGTTTAGCAGCTCTAGCACCAGGTGGAGATTAACTGGATCAGGGTTCCAAAATCCCCAAGCCAGATCACTTCTGTTGCATTTGTTAGCTTGGTTTGAAGTCTCCCCTGTACATTCAGATGAAGATACAATACCATCACCCCCCTGTAGATCTAGAATGAGATTTTGTCAGTTGGTTGAGGCCAACACTTACAACATATCAGATCGCTCGTCTGGGCGGGGGAGCGAGTGTTGCGTGGGGGATTCCCAGGTCGTCAGGGGTATGCCCAGACAGAAACACCCTGAAGATTAAAGCGAAAGTAAAATTCTGATACTTCTACTTCACAACTGCGCACATGTCAGAGGAGTTACGCGGGAAACGCACGCGACCGCTGCTGTTCTACTCAAATATGACATGCAGCTTTAGCGCGAACATGCGCGCGAGGCTTTAATCCCCGCGAGACATGGAAACAACAGCGCGAGGGACCGAGGGAGGGAGCCGGACAGAGGGAGGAGGAGGAGGAGAGGGCATCTAATCGGATTATGGCGCTTCAGCACAGTGGCCCACACGGCGGTTTGTGCGCGCAGTGGAGGAGCAGAACTACTGCTGGACTGTAGGTGAACATACTTTTTTTTTGGTACTCTGGGAATGTGTTTATGCTGCAGGGGAAACTGCGGTCTCGAAGCACTTTTAGATTGACTTTCTGCACGATTTTTATTTGCACTTGGTCTTCTTAACAGGGAGAAGTGAGAAGATCGACAGGGTGAAGATGAGCAGCCACTTCACATGGTTCATCTTTACCAAAGGAGACACAGAGAACAGTGACTGACGGGCACATGGTGGATAGTAGCCTGACTAGTTCAGTTCAATCAGTCAACCCATGTCACTTTGATGGATGTATGTTGAGGATTTTCCAATGGAAGTTCTTCTGTTTTTCCTCAGTTATAGTATAGTCATTGATCTTTAGTTGATGTTTCCCTCTTTGGTTGTAATTTCATTGTGTTACAGCGTCTATAGCTTTGCTCTTGGTCACAGTCGTCATTTTTCGAGGTTCTTCATTATTGTTATTGACCAAAAAAATCTAAAATAGAATAGGGTGTACCAAACAGCCCCTATGATAAATGCTGGGCATGTTAAGACGTTTCATGCAATTCTGTAAATAAGTAGTTTTGTTTTGAGCTGCTACTTTCCTTTGTGAGATAATCTGAGTCATTATTTTACCAAAATTACACTTTTTTCTTTATTGATTGGATCTTCTACCCCTCCATCTTTCTGGCAGGTTTTAAGGTTAGCAAAGGCAACCGGGTTACAGTGGACCCACCCCCGCCACCAAATGATTTTGATTTAATCTAAGGGGTTAAATGGTGGCAGCACTGGACAGTAGGGATGGTGGAAGCTCCTCTATGGCCAAGCCTCAACTCGTGTACCGTGCCGGAGCTGCTTCAGCCCGTGTACAGCCCGCCATCCCCGAAGAACCAGTTGCTGCTGCCAATGATGATTACGATGAATACCTCAGTTCCAGCGATACAGAGGACGGCGAAGAGGACGACTATGAGGAGTATGACGAGTTCTACCAACTGCCCGACACCAGGAGCATCACCTCAGATGACTCCTTTTACCCACCAGAGGATTTTGATGACTTTGAGGACTCAGAGAGGAGCCCGTCCCCGGAGAGCGAGACACCACTGCTGAGCTTCTTCCAGGCATGCTGCAGCAACCAAGCGCTTATTGTCAAGCTCATGATACGACGGGGCATCACAGAGAATGAGGTCCAAGAGACAGACAAGAACAGCAGGGTATGTTAACAACACTTTCATTCCTGATCACTACAAAAAAATAGCCTAGACCTTTCCCATCATACCCTTTTTGCAACGTACACTTTGTGATTAGATGCTTTCCGACTGGGGGAATTTTTTCAAAGTTCTTACAACCTTTGGAGTAAGTTCACCCTTTTTGTGTGTTCGCACCAACTAACAATAATTATTGTTTAATTATTGCTCTTAGAACGTCTATTTTAACTCCTACTTTAGGCTTCTCACTAGAGGAACCATAAATGGCTTAAGTGTACAGTGATTGGCCCAGAAAAAAAGTGTACAGCTTGGTCCAGATGAAAGTGTATGGCGATTGGTCTAGATGAACGTGTACATTGATTGGTCCAGACTAAAGTGTACAGCTTGGTCTAGATGAAAGTGTACAATGATTAGTTTAGATGAATGTGTAAAAAATGATTGGTCCAGATGAAAGCCTACAGTGATTGCACCTGCCATTTTTAATCTGTGTGAAGCTTTCCTTGTGTAAACAACAGCTCTTAGCTCTAAAACACTGGGTAAAAAATGGACAAATGGAAGCATTGTGAAGTCCAGGCGATATGTGACAGAGCAAATAAAGTGTTGTTGACACATTTAAGCAATTCGATCACGACTTCTCCATCTTCTCCTAAGTGGTCGCTATATCAGCCATCAGCGGCTTACATCAATTAAGCCCCTCCTACTGTAGGAAAAAACTTCTCAGAAGGTGTGTAGCTCTCAGGGGAGCTCCCCTGTGGGTGAGTTCCTCTCAAAAATCCCTTGAACTGTGTAGTGTGAAAACGTCTTGTTTCCAGTCCCCTTTTTACAAACTTGTGCACTGCTGATATTTTGTGCTCTATAGTTAAGCACCTGTCCCTTTAAATGTCTCTGCAGCCTTGATTAGCCAAAAGCTAACACCGCTTTTAGCAACCTGGCAAACTGCCAAAAACACTATAACCCCAGTAAAGATGATGATGATACACTCACTTGACTAAGTATAATATGGCCTCTCTTTCATATGTTTAATTAAGGCCATTATGGAGAAACTCTGTGTGTAGACTCCTTCAGTATGGGCCGCCCCTTCAGCGGTCAGTGCTTCTGAACCTGCAGCACTAGTGGTCAAAGTTCACCAAAACTACACTTGATGCAAACTTTCACATGCAGTGTAAAAATTGTTGCGAATCTCACTAAAATTAATTAATATCACTCAAAAAAATTCACTGCAGTGAAGTGGCTGGTCCCTAAAACTAAAAGGCAATATAACAGTGTGTCATTATCATAGTATACAGGTATAAAATATATATCGTCCCACGCTGATGTGTGTAGAAACTTAAACTGTGCAAGAAGTGTGAATTAACTCTTACTGCAGGCAGTGCCTCTAATGAAATCATTTTTAACAATAGTGGCCTAGTGGTTTGGACACTGCCTTTGGGACCTGAAGGTCCCAGGTTCGAGTCCTGACCCGGGCACTACTGAGATACCCTTGAGCAAGGTGCCGTCCCACTACACTGCTCCCCGGGCGCTGTTGGTAGCTGCCCGCTGCTCCACGTGTGCA
>JBBPDA010097980.1:0-11528 GCA_037974385.1 Arnoldichthys spilopterus
GTGGCAAGTCAATTTCCCCAATAGGGGATAAATAAAGTTCTATTCTATTCTATTCTATTCTATTCTATTCTATTCTAACAAAGTGCATGCCTAAGTCAACTCACACATCACGTAATGTCAGAGCTGCGTATGTAGTTTCTGACTCTGCATGACATACTGTTTTCTATACATAAGGACAACTGTATGTCAGAGCTAGCAGTACTAACCATTTTAATCCTGAACGTAGTCTGTACTTTTAACCATTTAATACATAACTGCATGTTAATTTTCACTGAAACATTGCTTTTAAGCTAAAAACCCCATGTAAAAATGTTAAAGATATTAAAAATCATTTTGTGTTTGTTTTAGAGTCTCCCACCTCTCTCAATGGCCCTTCTTCTCCAAACACTGTGACCACTACATCACAACCCATTTGCACACCTCCCACTGCCTCCACAGGTCAAAGGGCGCCTGACCCCACACAGGTACCCAAGAGCAACGGGCACAGCAAGCCTCACAAAAAGCGCCTTCCGTCTACCTGCAAAAGCCAACAGAGTTTGAATGCCAGTGCCACTCAAATACAGCAAGTCGCTGGTGACGGTGAGAAGAAAAGTACTATTCACATGTCTACAGTACAGTTCAGCAGATTTAGCCCTGGGCTGCAATTTTCAGTACAATACAGTGGCTCACAGTTTCAGTATACTCCATTTTAGTGTTTTTTTCTGCTCTGAAATAGCTCAGCTAATGAAAGGCTTGATAATTGTGTGCTGAGACGAATCAGGCTTGTAAGAACAGAGAAAACACACAAAAAGTGCAGTGCAAAAAATCCACAGGAGTGACAGAGGGACTTTCCATACCACCCAAAGAAACATGTCTTATTAAACTCATTAGGTGATTATCAAACCTTTCATTAAACCGTGTGTGTTTGATCAGTGGTCCTTCAGGGCTGAAACTGGATAAACCCTTGTTTAGAGACAAGGGGCTTAGAGTGAAACAGATGTGGTAACTCTCAAACTTTACAGTGACCTGAGTCAGTGTTTATATCAGTATGTTTAAACTGCTGGACAGCACATGAAGTAACAGGCCCCCACCCACAGAGTTAGCAGTAAATAAGCTCTGCTCTTATCTTTTAGCTACACCGGGCTATGCCTACGGCTTTATCTGTGTGCCTCATGCTGCCTAGTAGTCAGTGTGTGGTAGTCATTTTCATTAGAGAACATTGTGCCATTGTGGGATTCAGAAGCTTTTACACTGTGCCAAAAACTGAGACATCCAAGTGCTATGTGTTAAGACTATTTGCGAGTTTCCCAAAAATGACAGAGCAAAGATCATAAGAATGCTTTAATAAAATGCTTTAGGGAAACTGTTGTGCCTTGGATTGGATTGGATTGGATTGTAAGGCACATATGTGCCCTTGATACTTTTCTCTAGACACTTTTAAGGCACTACTATGTCTGGAACTGTCCTGTTTAATGTATATGTTGCAGTATTCTGGGAGTTTGGAGAATATCCAGTCCGCTGTTACACTCCTGTGGAAAAAAAAATCTTACAAAAATCGCAGATTTTTTTCAACATATTTAAACAAGCAAACATTTTAGCCCATTTGATAAAGTGCCTACAGAAAGGTGATTATACTCCAACAAATGACACATGAAATTCACATTTTAAAGATTTTCAAAATTTAAATAAACATAAAAAACAAACAAACAAAAAAAAAAATCAGTCACATGGAAAAGGTAGGTACACCTTTAAATTTATCACACCTTCAAATCCATAAAATCAGGTGTTCCAAATTAAGTGTCATTGATTAGAACTTGAAATGCAGGTGGAACCTGTCTTTTTTAAACCTGATATCTTTGGAATGATTTGGAAAATCATCTACAAGTGGTTTAGATTTCAAAAGCTGATCTTTCAGAACTGGCAGTTCTAGCAACTTCAGCTTGAAACCAGAACATGAGATGCAAACAGAAGTCTGCAAGATTTAATCATAGGATCTTGCAACTGTTGATGTGAAAGTCAAGTCAAGTAGGCTTTTTTTTGTTATTTTAGCCATATACAGTTCACACAGTACACAGTGCATATTTATACAATCAAAATGACAATGTACAAGTTTGACCTGCATAGGAGGTGTCACAAAAAGACTTTGGCTGCAGCAACAGTACACAGTGTATGGTGCAGACCACAGCTTTTACCTAAAGAACCCCATACCAGCTGTGAATCATAGTGGTAGAAATGTTATGGTTTGGGGTTGCTTTGTTGCCTCAGGAACTGTGCAGCTTGCAGTCATTGATTCAGCTATGACTTCTGCATCATATTAAAGAATGTTTTAAGAAAATATGCAGCTATCTGTCCAAAAGTTGAATCAAAGGTGGATCTTTGAACAGTATAATGATCCTAAGCACATTAGTAAATCCACCAAACAATGGCTCAAAGAATAAGGAGGATTTTTTAACCCCAATGAAATGTTGTGTGGGATTTAAAGTGGGCAGTACAGAAAAGAAAACGTTCAAACATCTTTAACTCAGCTGAAGGAGTTTTGCATTTCAGACAAACATTTCAGCAAGACGCTATCAGAGACTGGTGGACAGCAAAAAAAAAGACGTTATTTCTGCTAAAGGAGGCAATACAATATTCTACATTTCCTTTAATAGTTTTATTTAATAGTATATAAGCACATCAAATCATTTAGTTCTGTTCTGTACAATAGTGGTCTGTTCAGAGCTCCTGGTTTGCCAGTAGTATAATAGCTTATAATAGCGTTTTACATAGTGCTCTTTATTCTCTATTGCAGGGAATAGTGATTAGCAACCATAGCAACCGTTTCCCTTAATAGTGTTTCAAACAGTGCTCCTGATGTTCCAGAGTAGGAAGTGATGATTAGGAACCACGTCTCTTTTCTTATAGGCCTAATAGTAAATTATTAGTGATTCTGAAATTACTGGATCCTTATTTTAGGGAATTTATCTTAAAGCTCAGTTGAGCCACACAAAGCACAACTGTATTCCAATGAAGCCTCTTTTTTTGTTACAGACTGCTGCATGCACTGCATTCTGTCATGTCTGTTCTGCGAGGTGTTGTCCTTGTGCTCAGCGCTGACGCAGTGTTTGGCCTGTGGGTTGGAGTGCGACGCTGTGTGTTGCTGTGGCGAGGCGTGCACTGGTCTGGCCTGCTGTTCGGAGGACCCCTGCTCTGCGCTGCTGGACTGTGCCATCCTGGAGGACTGTTGCCAATCTTCCGACTGCCTGGAGATCTGCCTGGAATGCTGCTCTATCTGCTTCCCTGCATAAAAAGCCAGTTGGCCAATAGCATGAAAAAGTGAGTGACGAGAGGGACTTCAGAGCACTTACTGAAAGGTTTCGGAATGTGTCATAGCACCACAGTGTTGTGAAATATTGTTGTCTTTGTCGTATGCTGTATTTATTCTGTAAGCTATTGAGAGGTTCGGGATGGAGATCAAGGTGTGTCTGCTGTGTGGGGAATGAGTCACGGAAGTTACATGGGACAAACATGCCATTTCGATGATGTTTTTCAGCAAAGTGCCAGAGGTTGTCTGGAATTTGACTCATGAGGTGGTAGCATAGGGCTTACTGTATTTAAAGGGGTAATATTAATAGCTGTGAATGACCATTATTGGGTAGTCATTGGCTAACCGTTTTTGAATTTACAGTTATAAACGCCCTGAGATTATCCTGTTTTCTTATTCTTTTCAACTTTTTTTTCATTTGTGAGAGTTAAGCACATTTGCACTTACCCATAACAGGGGCACAATGCATCCTCCTTGCAGAGTAGGGTCATAATTTGAATGATTTGTGTCTTTTGACTGCATTAAAGGATTAAAGCTAGGGTAGGAGATTTATTTTAAGAGCATTTTTATTCATATTTTCTGAAATCCTCTTTACATCCCAATAACAATGAATATATTAAACGCTCCAATGCTCTGAAAAGAAAAAAAAATGTTATCTGTGACAACCACTGGGCTTTAAAAAGCCTTTTCAGTTGTTTCCTCCATCCATGTTCATTTGAAATGATTGGAAGTCCTACCTGCCTCCCTATTTCTGCACACTATGCTTGTGCGCTCATTGTGTATGACCACCAGAGTCTTCAACAAGGCTATTCAGGCAGAGGTAAGGTAAGGCGTCGGGAGAAGTTAGCAAGCCAGTTGCACAATGGCAGAGAATCTGCCTTCAACAGCTTTTAGTCATAAAAGAAGGTTGGATAAAGCAAGAAACATAAGTAAAGTGTGTCTTTACAACAATGGTGACAATTGTTTATGTCTTTTGGACTAGTGGCTTTGGGGAAATGTCTGATTTCTCCAGAATCAGCTACCCTAGCATTAATGTTCAGACTCCCCCAATATTTGTTGGGAGGAACACATTATTCTAGGTGTACAAAGGGTCTAGCACAAACCTTTTGCAAACTTAAGTGACAGATTGAATTTGCTTGGTTCAGATATGTAAAACATTTCCACATCAGTAACTATCATTATCCAAACCACTTAGCCATGTTGGGTTAGGGGATGCTGGAGCTGATCCCAGCTGATTATAGGCCCAAGGCAGGGTTCACCCAAAACAGGAACAAAAATGAATATGTTCTTTATAAATATTACATCACCAAGTGTATTGCCAGAAGTACAAGTAAATTTGTTGATTTTCTATGCTTTATGGATGTGGAAACGATGTACACAATTCAGTTTTCACTTCTTCATTGTAGGTTTACAAACTGGCCATATCCACTGCATCTCGGAGCTCAATAGCCAAATGTGTCTAGGGGGCTTTTTTGATTTGCTTCCTTATCAGATCACTGACATGCATATGAACTGCTTATTATGATATCTAGTGTGTATATGTGCACACATCTAGTTGTAATTTGTCAGGACTGCATTACCTTAAGATTAACTTATGACTCACTGTGAACTGTATTTTTATTTTGCATAAAAGAAATAAAGAGGTTTTCTAAAAAAAAACGTGCCTGCCCTCATGCTCTGTAACTTCAGAATGATAGTTGTTGCTGTAGGTTGCGGTATGTGTTGTTGTTTATATTGTTTTTCACTGTATATAACGACTGTCAGTTCTGTCGGTGCAAATGAACTCTAAGTACTCTGGTTGTGTGCAATGAACTCTTATCTGAAGCTAGTGTCGCAGGAAGACTGATGAGTCCAGCCTTGAAACCGATGCAAAAATAACTGGCCTGGGTGACTGTATCAAGTGGCTGCATATTCCTCTGGGCATGTAGAATTTCACAGTCTTCGTTCAGCCAACTACACCCTAAGGCAGGCCTAGCAGCAGTGCACTGCAGAGAGAGGCGGATAATGTGGAGGTAAAAAGGCAGTTGTTGACTCTGGCATGGCGGTGGAACCCTTCATGCTCTAGAAATGGTGCTGAGTGGACCCTGCAGCGCAGCTATGAGAGGCTCCACAAACATCAGGGCTAAACCAACTACCAACAACCAACCACACAGAGCTGATACAAGGCTTTGGAGATCATCAGAAACATCTCATTATAGTCCACTTGATGGTTTTGGAAAAAAACAATAGAGAGTCACTCGCAATAAAGATGAAAAAGTGGACTTTGATGCATAGCCTACTCAAAAAATTCCTCATGTAGACAGAAAAATGATTCTCGTTATCATACATGCAGACTGCATTAATACTGTAGGCTAATTAGCAGACTCTCACTCAAACCCTGCTGAGTTAGCTGCATTTTTCATTCAGGTTCAGAAAACTTTATTGATTGTTTATGAAGTGTAAGGGACTCTTTGTCTTTGTGAACACACTCAAGCACCACAATGAAATGTGACCTCTGCATTTAACCCATCACACCTGCAGCAGCGGGCAGCTACCAAAAGCGCCCGGGGAGCAGTGTAGTGGGACAGTACCTTGCTCAAGGGTACCTCAGTGGTGCCCGAGCCGGGACTCGAACCTGCGACCTTCAGGTCCCACAGGCAGTGTTCTAACCACTAGATCACCACTGCCCTCAGACCACCACTGCCCACCTAGCCATTAAATCATTTAGGATCCTTTATCATCATTAAATTGCATAAAATGGGCGGAAGTATGTGGCATAATTGAATCCAGTAGTAGAATGCATCTTGTGTTCTGTACATTTGTACTTTTTTTATAGATCAGTGAAACTTGAGTAGGGCTGTCCGATTATGGCAAACATCATAATCACGATTATTTTGGTCAATATAACACTGACTTTGGGAATACCACCCATTTATTGAACTATTTTCAAAAAACTGAAAAAACTTGAGAAAATCGAAAAAACCCAGTGGACTAAAGGGGTAACACAAAACAAAAAACTGAAGTGCAGCTTTATTTATGAATTTTCTTGTTTTTATAATCACTGGAAGGCAAAATCAGTACTGAAAATAAAGTGTGGTTAATGGCAGAGCACTACATCTAGGGTATGAGGAGACTTGTGTAAATTTGATTTTAAACTGAGCTATTGCTTTAAGCATGTGCAACCCACCATCACTGCGGATGTTCTGGATGAAGGGGGATTTTTATGTGAAGCTTAAAAGCAAAGGGGAAACGGCGCTGAGGGAGGGCTAAAATACACCCTTCTCCAACAGAAGACTCCTAATTTGAACGAGTGCAGGCAGGAAGTGGGCCACGCTCCACTTTCTCATGTCAGGCCATCTCCACCTGCCCCGCAGGCCGCAGGGACTTGCACTGGCCCGTGTGGGCTGTGACCTCTCAAAGAGTTGGCAGAGGGATCACCCGGAGAGGAAGAGGCAGTGACTCACCCATAGCCTTTCTCACAGCACAGAGAGAGCAGGATAACAGAGAAAACCATAAAATGCTACAAAGGCACGCAATTTCCACCAGAAAAGACAGTGTGTGCTGTGTTTTTGTATGTCTAAACACACGAAAACCTAAAACACTACACACCCTGTTATGTGCTTTAGTGTACAATCTAGCAGGTCTTGGGTCACTGGCCATGCCCTATGATAAAACTCACCCATACAATTAATCAGAGCAGTGGGCAGAAGAGTATGTTTTGCATGTAACCAGGTCCCTGCATGAAGTTCCATGGGCAGGAAGGCTGTGTTTAAACTAGAAATGTGCCAAACAGGAAGTGGAGGAAGTGACTGGGATGACAGTGTTGAAGGACAGGATAGCCCCCGCTCTGCCCCGAATCGGACCCTGTGCTCCACCCGAACGCTTCTGTCCCGCCTCCAAACACTTCTGTCCTGCTGCACTTGAAACAGCACCGCTGCTCTGGGGCCATGCGGACAGGAAGCAGCTTTTATGACCCAGTGCACACTGAAACCAGCCCTGCTCTAGACACCACACAGAACTGGGACACCAAACAGGCCTGAACCTCTGAGACCACTACTGATTCCGCTCCAGATTCATTAGGAGAATTAGAAGGAAACATTAAAACCATTTTCCCTGTGCTGCTGATTCAGACAAGCAATTGGGCCCAAGCACAGAGTGCACAGTTGGTTTACACCCCACCCCCACCCCCAAACCCCCCCAGTGAAAAACGACTGGGTACCCCCATCTGAAATACAACTTGCCCAGAATCAGCAATCTGCACTTTGTTGGGGCTGAATTTGAGAAACGTTCTGGTTCTTCTCTCCAAATCCCATTTATAACAACTGTATGGTTTATGCACCTAAAGCAGTCATGGTTCATTTGTAAAAGACCAACTTCTCTTTCTTCGTGCGAGTTAAACATGCTCTTGTTGTTACTGAGCCTGTAAGACTCATAGACATGTGAATGATTGGCTACGCTTCAGTGCGAATGACTGAGCAAACTGGGCAAACATTTGTAGACGTTAAAAATAATTCAGTTTGATGTCATGCTTTTGGGTTATATCAACATTTTCTAGGTTAATTATGGCTATAACTACAACTGTTATGTCAATAAAGCAAAGTGTCTACATTTATTTGTTGCAAATTGTTGTGGATAAAAGCTCTTTGTTGCTGTTGGAACAAAACCTGCATTTATATTTTAATGGTTCAATTGTCACAAAATTATGACACGGTGTAAACTACAGCTCATACTTTGAAACTGTGTAAAAAAAACATACAAGGTTTTGTTCCAGACAAAAACCTGTATCTCCAAAATGCAACTTACAAGCACAAAACCGCCTTTACTTATAATAGAGCTAAATGTAAAATGTACTTTTTAAAGGTATTGAGAACTGTTTCTCTTGTTCATTCATTGTAGAATTATGACACAATATAAGTGTCACTGATTGTTTTCAAATTCTGTAAATATAAGAAAAAATATTTGGAGATACAAGGTTTTGTCCTAACAGCCACAATATGTGTGTGTGAGTTCCTCTTGTCCAGTTCTGACTTTCGTTAGATTGTCCCCAGCCATGTGTTCCTGTCCTTGTTTTGTTTTGGTTTCCCATGTGCTTCCCAGTCTTGTGCTGTGTTTAGCCACGCCCCTGTCCCGCCTTGTCACCTGTTCCTTGTTGGATCCGTCTCCTCCCCTGTCAGGTGTTCTGTGTTTCATGTGCCTATTTAGCCTTGTGTGTTTGCCTTGGACCTGGTCGGTTCTCTGTTGTCTATACCCCGCTGTTTATATCACACTGTTGTCCTTAGCCTGTTCTACGTATTCTGTTGTGCTTATCCAGTATCTGTTCCCTTGTTTATTTTACTTTATTAAACCCCAGTTAAAAGAACTAGAAGCTTGCATTTACTTCCAACAACCATCAATCATTACAATGCGAAAATAAAACCTGTTCTGAAAGCAGCGTTACCAGGTGTTAGCGTTAGAGTTAATGGAGACAAAGGATGGTTTCACCTCAAAATCCACTGCAGTTCAGTCTCAGCTATAATTTAGGATAAATGATGTTTTGTGAGTTCAGACCATGACCATGGCATATGGATGTAGTCAGAGATGGACTGCTATGAAGAACAATTACCTGAATACTGTACTTAAGTACATTTATTGAATTTATTGTACTATCCACCACATTTCTGTGAAGGTTCTTGTTACTAGGTATTGTGAAGCATAACTTTGAAGTCAATGGACAAATTTTTCTTTTCTAAAATGTGATAGGCCATATTGTCTTTGTAACAAAAAACAATCACAATAGACATCAAGCGGTGACGAGGGTCGTCCAGCTATTGCTGTGCCATAAGTAAAATATCCTAATCTAGAGCTGAGGCAATATGATGATATTTATCATTCTCATGATAAGCTGTGGTCACTTTTGTTAGTACTTAACAAACACTGTCAAACATGTTTAATTGTAAGGAGAGCATCATTAGTCTTGCTTAAGTGAATGTATTGTACTGCGTACGGTCTGAAAAACACTGAATAAATATTATTTGTACTCATACTTTGATTTTATTTTTTTTTAAATGTGGACCTGTTGCCTCGTTTTCCTTTTGTTCCATCTTAAAACATATCGTGACATATTGCATATCAGAGAAATATCTCAAAATATCGTGATATTTTTGCCATATAGCCCATCTGAGTTAACATCATTGTCTTTTTAGAGAAAGTGTGGAGCTGCAAAATTAAATAATTCTATCATTGGTTTAAGGAAAATACTATTATCACCTGAAAAGTTAAGATAGCAAGTCTCTCATTCTCGCTCACAAACATCTCTCACGCTCTCGCTGCGTTATTCGTTTATACATTCACGTTCACTCACCACCTCATCTGTACCCTTAAAGCCTTTGAATGGCATAGGTTAGGCAGTTATACGTTTCCTTGTTCTGTTGTCCCAGAAATCTCTGGAAACCAAAGTGAGATGGGATTCGTACAACATTATTGTGACTGTAAATGCACTGCGGCAGATACGGCACAGATGAACTAATCCTACAAGATCCTGCAGTACACACAGCATTCGTGCATCTTTGTCTTATGACTATGAAGGAAAAAAAAAACAAAAAATATATAAAAGAGAACAACACTGATCATCAGATTCATCAAACTTTACAAAATTGGAGAGAGATGATATTGTGTTTATTGTGTTTATGGTATGTTGTGTACTTCACATTGTAGTCTGCATATTCTTTAGTTTATTATGTCTATCATGTACTGTATGTTTACTGTATGCCACTGGGCAGCACTGTCTCATTTGTTTAGTACTAGAGAGAGAGACCATCGGCCGGAAATACATTCCTTGTCTGTGCAAACATACTTGGCCAATAAAGCTGACTCTGATTCTGATTCTGGCAACCGCACAACAATGTTTGATGTTAAAAAAGTAAATGTAGGTTTGAATAATTGGGTATTGTTATAAGCAAGTGCTTCAGTCCTTTAACTTAAGTAAAAACTCACACAACAAAACTAACAACTCTGACTATTTGACCAGGAGTATCTACACTGCTGACTCTCCTGTACAGTTACTGTTGGTCTGTACTTCGTCCACCTCTGGTTGTGGTATGAGATGAGTCTGTAGAAGGAGAGAGGCCAGTTCACACTGTTCACTGATGAACCTGTGATCAGTGTTATTCTGCTTTATTCCTGTTGTTCTTCAGTGTTCTCACTTCAAATGGTTTTTTTTTTCTGGACAGTCATTAGAAAAAGGTGCTGGTGTTTACTGCAGGATCTTGCAGGATTAGTTCATTGGCGCAGCTGGAAATGAAAAAAATTTTAGTGCACAGGCCGCACCTATCCACACATGTAACTGCCAGGGCTGGATTCCTTTTTCTCCTGTTTGAAACTCGGCGTGCGGTAAAGTGGAACACCCTCTTTACCAAACAGATTGTAAAGCCCTACAGAAAGCACAGACCAGAAAACGGACCCAGTGCACCGTTTATTCAGACCATTCCGCCCACCATCAGGCTACGAAAGCCCTGGTTAGACTAACAGTGCTTGGCAGGTGGGCACTGAAGCCCAGCCAAAACAAGCAAAGCGTTATTAGGGGGAAATGGGCTTTCAAATGAAAATGGCAACACGTTTTAACTGCAGTGAGGTGGGGAGCTGCAATAACAAATATAATGAGATTTATGTAGCGGCCGAAAGGAATTCAAACGCAAGCGCAAGCGTGACCGATGGGATTCATCTACAACTCACACAGGGGTCAGACAGCAGGTGTCTTATTCTCTCTCACATACAGCACACGCTGTATTCATTCACACATTCACATTCACTCACATCTGTATACCTGAAACCTTTGAACGGCATAATGATTTGATGCTCTGTTGTCACAGAAATGACTAGAAATCAAAATGGAAAGATTGATTCAAAGACCTTGAGATGAGATTTGTACAGCGTATGATATTTCTGTCGCCCTCTGCTGGTAAATCGGTCTAACAATAATCCCCTTTGTCTAATTTGAGTAGAACTACTTATCTCAGTTCTTTTGTCCCTTTTATGCTATATATTGACACCATTTGAATGGCCAATGACCTAAATCAAGACCTAAATAACCTAAATAAATCCAACTCATGCCCTTTAAATTAAGCTCAGTGTGGAAGAAGACAACACAGTTCTAGACTTGTTTCTATATATAAAACTTACAGTAGGTAGTGGTGGCCTAGTGGTTAGGGACTTGCCCATGTGATTGGAGGGTCACAGGTTCAAGTGCCAGCCCTGGTACAACTGGGGTACCTCAGTTGTACCAGGGCTG
>JBBPDA010098011.1:0-10000 GCA_037974385.1 Arnoldichthys spilopterus
CTCTCTCTCTCTCTCTCTCTCTCTCTCTCTCTCTCTCTCTCTCTCTCTCTCTCACTCACTCACTCTCTCACTCTCTCTCTCTCTCTCTCTCTCTCTCTCAGGATGCTGGTGTGGGTAGTGTTTCCTCTCACTGGGAGGCTCGGGTTCTGCAAGGCTCCATCATGGTGGCTGCGCTGGGAGAATCATCTCTGGTCCGGATTGACCTGGTCACCCTCTCTGCCCTGCAGGACACCGGCTGGTACTCAGTCAACGTCACCCATGCTCAGAGCCTGATATGGGGAGAAGGTAGGATATCTGTAAGCTCAGGACCCGCTGTATTGATATACAGTAAGCTGCCATAACCATCAGACAGTGATGTAGGAACATTATATGGATGTTGCTTTACAGGCCTTTTAAAGGGTTTATGAATATTTTAGTGTATTTTATTTATGGACTTATCAATGGCTATAAGGGTGGTTACATGAGGTTTTAAAGACAAAGCAGTTTTGCATAAATTTGATATTTTAATGTTTTATGGTGTTTGTACGCTGTCCTAGAGTTCTATAGAGTTTAGCCTTAATATGAGTTGCCTCATTACAGAGTTACATAATACATTCGATCCCATTCAATCCAAGCTCTCCCTGTGTCTGAGAGGATTTACTCTGGGTGCTCCGGTTTCCTCCCACTTTCCAAAGGCTTGCAGTAGGTTGATTGGAAGCTCTAAATCACCCGTATTTGTGTATGAATGGATGTCTGTCTATGTGCTGCCCTGCGATCAGCTGGGATTGGCTCCAGCAGCTTCCCTGCAACCCAGAATTGGAAGAAGCAGTTTAGAAAAGGGATATATGGATGGATATATATATATATATAATCAGTCATTATATGGATGTATGTGAAGCTCCATCAGCACCTGATTTCATCTAATGAAGGACTGATTGAGCCCAAACCAGTGATTTAATGAAAACTACAGTAACACTGGGTTCCACTAGGAGAGAACTCTGGGAATGGTCAGGTCAACACAATCACATATAAAATCACTGTTTAGTGTTTTACTGTTATTAGTGTTTATTGAGAAAACAAACAAACATCTTTTAATGATCATTTACACAGGGGCCTAAGACTTTTGCACAGAACTTTGTGTATATATATTTCTGTTTGTAGGTGAAGGTAGTTTGTTTGGATCCATCTCCACCTGCAACAAGTCCTCCTCTTTCTTCTGCATGGGCAGGTAGTCTCTCTACGTCACTGTTTTACACTGATTAGTTACTGTATCTGTAGCTTAGATCATTGTGTCTAAGCTTTTCTTTGTCAGGCTGCACTTGAACAGGATGGTTATTCTAAATAAACTGTAGTCTAAAACTGAACCGACAAGACCCTTTCTCTCAGTGGACTAGGCTGCCATTATCTTCATCTTCACAAGGGGGAGTGCCAGAGTGATGAGTATCTGGAGGGCTGTTCCATTTACAAACCTTTAGCCAATGCTGTGAGTCTTCAGACCCCGCTCTCCTCTTTTACTTGTACAGTCTCTTTTTCCTTTTAGACTTGACCTTTGTCTCATTCGAGTTTCTATTAATGGCTCCTCACAATGCCATCCTTTTCTTCTCCATTAGAGCGAGTGCTGGAAAGAGGAGAATGATGGAGGGAGTGAGGCAGAAGAGTGGAGTGGGGAGATCTATCAATCAGACAGCCGCTGTTTCTTCTCCAGCCTTGTCAAAGAGGTTTCAGTCGTCTTCTGAAAAATTACACTCAAGATAATAATAAAGGGTTAATGATGGCTTCTTGATTCTAAGACAAAATGACAATGATGATCAGTACAGGAACCTTGAACCGTTTTTCACTATCACACATCTCATTTAATAACGTTCTTTAAAGAATCCTATTGTGGCTGTTGGAACAAAACCTCATATCTCCATTTTTTCTTTCTTTTTTACAGAATTTGAAAACTACTGCTAACATTTACTTTGTGTTAATTTTATGACGAATGGAGCAAAAGAAGAGGTTCTAAATTAATTTTAGGTTAATCTTCATTATAAGTTTAGAAGGTTTTGTGCTTGTCTTGTAAAGTTACCATTTTGGAGATTTTTGTCTGACGCCAAAGACGTTTTTAGGGAAACAAAATTTTATGGCAGTGGTCACCAACCCTGGTCCTGGAGATTGACCTTACCTTCAATCTCCTTGATTGTTTGGGTCAGGCGCATTAGTTTTGGGTAAGGGGAGGGCAGCATGCTAGATGCAGATTGGAGCTAAACTCTGGAGGAAAGTAGATCTGGATTAGTGCAGGATTAGTGTCCACTGTTCTATGTTTTCATTCCAAAGTGCTCTTTCAGACAGGTCAAAACAAATCTTCACCACAGCATTAACTTTTTTTACTGTATTTTCTCTGTATATCTCTCTGATTCTGGCCTTTTTTCTTCATACATATGAAATTGTGCAACACAGCAAAACACCCAGCATCAGAATGAACTTACTGTGGTTATTTGTGTCCTTTTGGGGGCAGAGGTGGGGTAACTGTTAGGGAATTGCCCCTGTGATTTGAATATTACGGGTTCAAATCCCAGACTGACACAAATGCCCTTGAGGTACCAGTGAGCAAGGCACCTTCCCCAAGCACTGGTCCCCAGGCCCTTCCCTTGTCAGCTGCCCACTGCTCCTAAATGTATGGGTTAAATGCAGAGGTCACATTTCGTTGTGGTGCTGTGGTGTGTTCACCATGACAAATAATCACCCAATTACTTTCATTTAAACTCAAATACACAATAAAAGTTAACATTAGAATTTGGTGTGAGCTTTACACTGAAGATGAATTCCATTCACAGGATCATGCCTCCCTCAGAGTGTCTATGGCAGGCCGCTGTTACAGACACCGGTGCACTGGCAGGAATATGTATCAGATCCAGGTGGAGGATTCTGACTGGCTCGACTGCCCGGCAGGGAAGAGTATTGAGGTCTGTTATAAGAAACAGTTTCTTTCTTTATGTAGTTATTATTTGCAACTTGATTTATCTTGATTTGGTCAATGAACTTTGAGGAATAGCTCTTCCAAAATGCTGTGCTCTCTATTAGTCGGGTCACATGTACAGAGCCAGCTCGCCTTCTTTCAGTCTGTGTGAACTTTTAAACCGTATTGTCATTTTAATTATTACCAAACTGATGTGTGTGATTCTTATGCCCCTGTTGGGTTTGTCTGTAGGTCATTTAGATTGATTAACTCTGGTTAATCTCTGCAGGTGGCTGGATATCAAGGAAGAGTTTTCTGCCCAGACAAGAGGTTATGCTATTACCACGACGTTGTTCCTCCAGTCTCTACCAGCAAATCCCCTCTTTCAGTTCAGCTCTCTACTGCATCCTCACCCAGCGAGAGGTCAGGAACATGTACAATACAAAGATTGAGAAGTTGCTGTTGTATTTCAGTCCTGTGGTTTGCTTTACTGTATTTCTAACATTTTTTTTAATACGACATATCTATGAAACACACTAAAATAACAGTTTTCAGGTTTTAAATGAATTATTTTTGCATAAAAGAGACAAATCCTAACTCCAAGCAGCACAGCCTCTCTTAATTACACATTTCTCTTCCACAGAAACCACACTCATTCACAGCCACCCATGGCTTCTCAGTCCAGCCTGAACCTTGACTCAGCCCTTCACGTGTCCATGCCAGCATCCAGGACAGTGATAATTGTGCTGCCAGTGTCGGCCATAACTGTGGTTCTGTCTTGTCTGGCTGTTCTTCTTCTCATCTCCAGAAAGTGCTGTTCAGCCAGTGTCAGAGTGCATGCTCTCATAGATGCTTCTCAGGTGCTGCAGTTACAGGCAGCCTAATGCTTCTTAAAGAAGAATTACACTCATGTTTCAAAACGTTTGCATAGTTAAGTGGTTGAAGTGTCAAGTCCTGTTTTAATGTAAAATGCCACATTCTAAAGAAACTTAAAATTCAAAGCTGTTTGTGGTGATAGTAACCCGTTGACCATAGCATTCAGTAACCTTGAACGCTACCTATACCTACCTATAGGTTCTGGTCTAGTCTTGGTCTAAGACTTTGGCCTAAAACGTAGAGCTGCCGGGCGGCTGACGTTCCTGTGCCTGCCAGTAATAGTATAACAGGCATCTCGCAAACATTCATCCAATTAGTTTATTTCGGAAAATAGGTATTAAATAAAAGTACAGCTGGAACGATTATTATATTATGTTATATCACAGTGTGACCAGCAGGTGTCATTCTTCAGCTTCATACACATTTTCACGGTAAAAAATCCATTCCACAATTTTCCATGAATTTTCAATGCATTTTTAAGACCATATGTTCTCCAAAATGTCTTCTCATCAATAGGTTTTTCAATTTTCAGCAGAGATGCTTTCTTTTCTTTCGCTGTTTGCTGAACCCTGCTATGACTACTAGAAATAGTCGGAACAGCAAGTGTTTTATTTTCCTGTATGTAGAGACATTCTTTTTGGAAAACACTTCTTTAAACACTTCATTATTTGCTAACAAATAATTGTATTTTTCTATTTTTATTTTTCCACCTGATAACTCTCTAACATTATAGAATGGAAAAAAGTACTTTCTGATCAATTGAAAATGAAGAAATTTAACTGAGAATGAATTTGGAAAATTACCTTTCTGGGCGAGAACTACATTCCCCACAATCCCCCGCACACGACTCGGTGCCATATCACAATGTGATGAATGTGTATCCAGAATAAATACTAGAAATATCAAGTACAGAATTAGGTGTTGTTTTTTTATCAGCTGAAATATAATTGTAGCTTGTAGTGGCCTCTTTTAGTGTGATATATTGATCAGGTCTAAACCAAGTTTCTGTTAGACATAAGACGTCAGTAATTATCTCATTTATAACGAGAGCTTTTGCAGCAAGTGATCTTATATTAAATAGTCCCTGCTTTAGATCAATGGCGCTGTTTTAAGGTTTGTTAGAGAGAATAATGTTAATTAAATTGGTAGAACAGACTTTTTTTTTTAAATTCGGGGAACAGACACAGTATTAATACCGTGAACTTCAGGTTGCACCTCAAAACCACTCGCAGACGGTCGGTTAGACCAGTCTGTCTGCTGCCTGGTCTCGGCCCTGGTTTGTCAGCAGCTACTAACTGAGCTATACTGCTGGCTAACCTTTAACTATGGGCTATGCTGCGGGAAAGGTGAGCAGCACCTCTTTAACATTATTCTTAGTGACTTTACTTTGCCGCAGACGAATGTCGTTAGCACCTACATGGATAACTGTCCTTTCATACCTATGGCTAGCCATTGGCTTCAGGTTCTCTCTAATGTCAGGTGCCCTGGCTCCTGGTATACACCTCACTATCATTGTTGCCTGAGCCCCTACGCATATATTAAAAAAAAGGGTTAGGGCAGTTGGGGCTCTGTTAAGTCAGTCCCAATTTTCACCTCACTATGAAACCTGATACATATCATACTACTCAGGTGTCGATCCCAAACATTCATGCAGTATGCTTTTTCATTTAATCTAAAACAAAATAAATTAATGTATTGCTGTAACTTCATGTAATTTCACAGACTGGTCTATGTTGTTAGGATTTGTTTCAGCGTTTTATGGTCAATAACATTGTCCAGTTTTTCTGAAATGCAGACTCAACTGGTGTAAGGACACCTACAAAACAATAAAAGCTAATAAACTCAGACCTCACAACAAATAATTTCATATACACTGATAGTAAATCAGTGGGCTGATCATAAACTGTGATAAATGCATTTATGTTTAATGTTGTATAATTGTTATTTATTTTTTTAGAGCTGTGAAGTATGTGCTGAAGTATTCAATTTTACAAAACTCAAACCTAAGTTCTCTATATTTGTTAAACAGGAGTCATAAAAATGTGGGAGGAAAAAAAACACGTTTTTGCTAAATTAAGCAAGACTTACATCTGTCTTCGACATATGGTAGGATATATCTATCACAAGAAAAGTGACCAATTTCGGTGTGTGCGCATGTGCAGGACCCTTCGGTAGGACATTTCAATAGGTAAGATGTTACAATGGAACACCAGTACTGGTCTTCAGTAAAAAATAGCCCTGCTTACTTGATGCAGCCTTCATCACCATTGAAAAGAAGCCTGAGTCATTAAGCTTTTTGGCTACATTATAATACTTTGACTCCATATCAATGATTGAAGAAATTCTGGAGTGATTCAACAGTGTGCTATGCATTGCCTCCCATTATAAAGACAAGAATTTGTTGTAAATATCATCAGAGGATCTTGAATGATGTAGAATTTTGCTCCATTAGCATCAACTAGATCAAAAATGTGTTTAAGATCCAATGGACACACAATATTTTTTCACCCAGGTTTTTAATAGAATGAAGTTTGAGCTGATGTACAGTCAAAAACAGAAAATTAGTTCCAGCAACAACAAAAAAATAAGAACGAATCCTTTAAATAAAACATTTCAGTGAAAAGATTTGTTTATATATTTGAGTATTTTTCAGATATTTCAAGCATAAGTCTTCATCTATGTGCTTGGCTGCTTTCACAAAGGGCAGCATACACAAGGCATTTGTTCCAACAGTGCACCCGATTTCAATAGTTTTACTGATTTTAGTTTTAGTACTTAATTAACAAAGCAGGTGAACTCTGAGAAAAACCTAAAATCTACTAATTTGTACAAATTTCTTCCCCAACATTTAACATTTACATTTAAACTGTTCAAAGAGAAAAAAATAATTTCTTCGACACATATGAGATGATCAGTGGAGCTGAGTTTTCACCAAAGCAGCAGAACACAGTTTCTCAGTGAAATACTGATCTGTGAATGAGTAGATATGACACAGGACATGCAGGACATTGTCAAGAAGATTCTGTTTTGTCCCTTCCAAATCTCACTTGTTTTCCATCATTAGAAAAAATGAGCTTGGGATGAGCAAAATCAGGATTCACCGTCTCTTCAACTGAGAGAAACACAAAGTATGTGAAGTGAGAAGCTGATAAATATTTTTGAATAAGGTAACAAATATATTTTTTCTGTAGTGTATGGTGAATGATTCTGCACAGTGAATGAATACTACTGTATTCTATTTCAGCAGTTTGTAGACTACTCTGACAGTTCTGTAGCTAGTAACCTCATGCCACATGTAAAGAAGCATTTAGGCTTCATTTGATGCATGTAGAGGTCCACCATATTGTTTGTGCAAGGCATAAAAATAGAAATGTTAGATGTAGGTAAAAGTCATTATCTTTTGATGGAGATTTGTTGGGTAAATAATGTGTACAATTAACCATGGTCAGTATGACAAGAGGCATGAATAAACAAGATTTAAAAAGGTAAATACTGTAGAAAAACTCACTCGTACCTGAATTCACTTCTTGCCCAACATCAGGCAAACCACTAGGAATAATAATGGCAGTACTTTTACCCAGTTCTTCATAAACCAGTTAAAGGCTGTCACCAAAGAAGAAAAAACAAAAACCTTAGCAAACTGTTAAAATGGTTAATTGACTGAAGTGTCAAAAACATTCAAAATGCTGCTATATCACTGTACCTGCTGACTTGTGTTGGGTCCTCTGTTCTATAAACACAGAACAATAATCAACAGGGTATGTTTTTGCTCATGGTGAATATGTTTTTCATATTTGCTGTTTTGTATGTTTATCATACAGGTAGTTTGAAGCTATTGTAAACTGTGTGCTGTGTTCTTGGTGAATGGAATGTTTATAAAATACATGACATATTAGGCAAAATTCATAAGGGTGAGTAAATCACTATTTTCGTTCATAGGCTAATAGCAAGGTCATGGTGGTCATGCAGTTGTAGAGTGCAAGTACATTTTTACCTCAACACTAATATCACACGACTCATAGTTAAACACTTTATGGACAGGTCATTTCTGAACCACTCCATCCGTCTTTTTTCCAGGAACACTTGAACTGGAATGTAACTGTTTCTCAAGGGCCAGCAGATTGAATTTTTAACATTTACTCCATTGTCATTTTTCTCTTACAATTGAAAAATTCCACTGACCTTACATAAATCATATACCCTTGCTATAAACCCATTTACTGCAATAAAGGTTTCCTGGAAAAAATGGGTTTCAAAATGGTCATCATTCTTTCAAATCCTATTTAAAAACTTTATTCATTTATTCAGTATACACTTATTCAGCCAAAAACACCACCTGCCTAATTAAGTAGGTCCCTCATGCTGCTGAAAAAGCTCTGACTGTGGTGCACTCTGTGTTCTGACCCCTTTCTATCAGAGTCAGTGTTTACTATTTAAACTACAGTAACTCTTTTGTGGGATCAGACCAGATGGGGTTAGCCCATGACCCTGTTGTTAATTCATTAGTCATCCTTCCTTGCATTACTTTTGGTGGGTACTATCTAATGCACACCTGAAACACTCCACAAGACCTGCTGTTCTGGAGATGCTATGACTCCATCATCTAGTCATCATAATAAGGCTCTTGTCAAAGTGGCTGAAATTCTTACACTAACCTTACACTCATCAGCTTTAAGAATTGACTGTTCACTCCTGAATGTATACCACCCCACGACAGCTGCCATTGTAATGAAATAACTAGATAGTGTAATTCAATTGCCCTGTCAGTGGTGTTAAAGTTATGGCTGACCGGTGTATATGCCATGTAAAATTGACCCAAAACAGAACTTATTTTCCAAAATGTGTCTATACAGGATTTGTGGATTTTCTTTTTGCATTTGTCAATTTTGGGTCACTGTAGGAATTTCAATTTAAAAGTATATTAATCATCATTTATTATAATTTATCATTTTTTGCTGTCTTTAAATGTCTAAACAGGTATCGGTTGACATAACCAGCATGCAACGTTAAATCTAGTCTCTTAGAATATATATGAATATGAAAATTAGCACTATGTTGAACACTATATTCAGCTGAGCCATTTTTGGTGTTCACTTACTTAGTTTTTCTTTTTCTTTATCCATTTCATTGTAAAGGAATTTCTGAAGTTGTGATAGAGATTTTTTCAAAATCTCCACATTAGAATCAGTGATCAGACTGACGTTTGTCCAGCTCTTGGTTTGTGGGGGGCTGCACAGAGATGGGTAAACCTAAAATCCAGCAGGAGAGAAGAGAAATCACTCAGCATGGATAGTGTTGCTGTGTAATGTGCTGCATTGTTATTGAGCAGATAGAGGGACACTGACCTGTAGGAGGTGGAGGAGATCTTCAGTGGATGAGAGCTGCTCCAGCTCAGTGTCTTTCTTCTTCAGCTCAGTGATTTCCTGCTCCAGCTCTTTAATGAGACCTTCACCCTGCCTGGTTTCTGCTTTCTGCTTCTTCTCCATGAGCTCAAGCACCTCAGCCTGGCTTTTCTCAATGGAGTGCATCAGAGCAGTGAAGATTTCAACAACACCTGCAGTTTCATCCTCTGTGTTTTTCTAATAAAAAGGAAAAAGTTATGCATAGTAGTTGAGGACAAGGTGGCCTACCTTATAAGCATCATTTATTTCAAATGATAAAACATATGTAGCTTCATAAATGTTCCAAAACCTACTTTGCTGAGCTCCAGTGAATGTCTAATCTCTACAGTCTTCTCTAATCTGTTATGGATCATTTTCTGCACTTCAGTCTGGGTTTTCTTCAGCTGAGCCTGTGAACAGAAATAAATCTATGTATAATCATAGAGCTTATACAATCCATTTAAGTATAAGATATTTTAAGTATTACCTTCACATCACCACTCGCCTCCTCTATAGGAACAATGTTGTGAGTCTTGTGGTCTGTCACAGTGCAGAACAGACACACACACATCTGGTCATTTCTACAGAACAGCTCCAGTGGTCTCTCATGCTTCTGGCATATGTAGTTCTCCATATTCTTTACAGGACTGATTAGCTTGTGTGTCTTGAGAATTTGGATGTTCTTATGAGGCTCGAGGTGAGTCTCACAGTAGGATGCTCCACAATTAATACAAAACTTTACAGATTTCTCTTTGACACCAGTACAAGCATCACATAGGTCTTTGGTTAATTTGGAGGCACTGTCTTCCACAGTACTGCTGGCGTT
>JBBPDA010098043.1:0-11526 GCA_037974385.1 Arnoldichthys spilopterus
CAGTAGTGCCCGGGCCGGGACTCGAACCCGAGACCTTCAGGTCTCAAAGGCAGTGTCCTAACCACTAGGCCACCACTAGGATGTATATGACATAACATCTGATTTTTCACAGTCTTTCAAGCTCTAAAAGCAGATAACTCCAGACAAAAATATGATGTCAAGTTCAATTTCTGTAAATGCCAATTTACCTTTGTGTTTGGTATCCTGTTTGACCCCCTTGTGCAGCAATAAGTCCTGCACATCAGCTTGTAGAAATTATAGACCATTCCCCTGTACAGAACAGCCTCAGCTCTGGGATGTTTGTGGGTTTCTTCACATGATCTTCACTCGCTTTCGTTCCCACCACAACATTTCAGAACTTTGATTTAGCCATTCCAAAAGATGAACTCAATTCTTCTTTAATCATTCTTTCTCTTGGAATTTCATTGACAGATTTCCTAACATTTCACTGGTATAACTCAGAATTCATTGTTCCATCAGTGATGGCAGGCTATCCTTAAGTTCTGGATTTTTTTTGGAGAGAAGTGACTTTGTTCCTGCACACCTGCCATGCACACCATTGTTATTCAGTGTTCTCCTGATTGTGGACTCAAACATTAACCAATGTGAGAGGTCTTTACTTGATTAGATGTTACCCTGGGTTTCTTTGTCATGTCTATTACCGTCCTGACTGTGGATTGATGAAGTCCAAACTCTTTAGAGATGTTTTTTTAACCTTTTCCAACCTGATGAGCATCAACAACTCTTTTCATCAGAAATCCCATTCGTTTCTGCCATGATACACGTCTTCAAATGTGTGGTATAGATCAGATTATGATAGCTCATTGCCTTATTTAATTACCCAGGGTGCCCACTCAAAGCTCTCCCCGTGTTCGCGTGGGTTTCCTCCGGGCGCTCCGGTTTCCTCCCACAGTCCAAAGGCTGCAGTAGGTTGATTGGATTGGAAAATTGCCCATAGGTGTGAATGTGTGTATGAATGGTTGTCTGTCTGTGTGTTGCCCTGCGATGGGTTGGCCTCCTGTCCTGGGTGAACCCCACCTTAGGCCCGCAGTCAGCTGGGATTGGCTCCAGCTTGCCCGTGACCCGGAAACGGAAGAAGCGGTTGGAAAATGGATGGATGGGTGCCCACTCATGTTTTTTGTGTCATCCCAAAAAATTAAAAACATGTGACTTTTCACAAGATAATCAATGTTACTGACTTCACCTATCAGTGGTTTTAACGTTGTGGCTGACTGGTGTATACGTGGCTCCATATTTTCACATTTATTTGAGTATTCGCTTAAGTACAGTTTCTGCATACTTTTTACCCCCTGCTGCATAAACAGCAGAAATGTTATTAGACTTTTAGCCGTGGTCCATCAGTTCCCCTAATGATCATCATCACCGTGCGCTTTGGACTTTCTTTTAAGGGCTTCTTTGCTGAAGTGGAAAAGCAATATCACCACCATCCCCGATAGTAGAAGCAGTTTATTTATATGCTTCTCCAGCTTTTGACCCAGTTCTGCTGACTGATTGAGAGTGTTCCTAAATTCTCCAGTCTGGTTTGGTGCAGCTTAGGACAAAGTTCAGCTTATCATAAGTTCTACAGAAAAGGTTAAACCTCTACAGGTCACCTTTTCCAAAATCTCATCAGGTGAATGTTCCCACTACCTCAGTATTAGAATCTGCAGGTGTTATGACACAAAATGTTTACATTTACTCATTTGGCTGACGCTTTTATCCAAAGCGACTTCCAAGACGTGGAGCAGAGTAGTGGGATGGTACCTTGCTCAAGGGTACCTCAGTAGTGCCTGAGCCGGGACTTGAACCTGCAACCTTCAGGTCCCCAGCACAGTGCCCTAACCACTAGGCCACCGCTGTTATAAACAAAATGTCATAATGTGGAATTGTAACTGTGCTGTGGTACTTTATGTACGCGATGACACCAGCTGTTCCTATAACCCGCATTACTTATTGCACTGTAAGTCTGTAATCTCTACGTCGGACTGAACGTTGATTCTTGAATGACTTTATTATTGTTTCATTGAGAGAAGTGTGTCATTGCACTATTGGTGTAAGTTTAAGTCTAAAGCTCAGTGTAATTTATACAATCTGGTCATAGATGGACTGTGGCTGTTAGAGCTGGGGCTTCATTTCAGACCACAAATACACACAATTATTATGAAAATTTTGAAAATTATGAAAGTGACTATTTGTCATTGTGAACACACTCAAGCACCACAACAAAATGCAACCTCTGCATTTAACCCTTCACACATGCAGCAGCAGGCAGCTACCAACAGCGCCCAGGGAGCAGTGTAGTGGGACGGTACCTTGCTCAAGGGTACCTCAATAGTGCCCGGGCCGGGACTCGAACCTGAGACCTTCAGGTCTCAAAGGCAGTGTCCTAACCACTAGGCCTCCACTGCCCACAATGACATTGACATTGACATTTTTATTGTTAAGTGCCCACAGTAGGTTCATTGTACAGGGCGAGGCTGATATTCTGTTATGCATCACCCATGCTGCACCTTTATAGGCACTAATGCAGCAGCGGTTCTGTTCCCATTCTGTCATTACCTTTTATAGAATCAAATCATTATCTAAAACATATTCATGTGGAGGAATATGAGGGTACTTTAATGATGAATACAAACAGATGACTCAGGGGTTGGTCAGCACAATCTGTCTTCCAATCTCTGCTCCTGTGTGCATAGAGTGTACTTGACCAGCCCTCATCCAGCCTCACGAAGTGCACTCATAGCGCAAATACAGAGATTGAAAATCAGCTGTTGATTTCATGGATTATTTATAAAGACCAACTGAAAATGTCAACAGAATTGCATGTAGTCATGTGTCTCATACACAGGAGGCAAACAGAAAGTCTAGTGGGGCCAGGGAGGTGGGGCTCAGGTTCTTCCCCATGCTCAATGTGTTTACTGAGCATTTACACTGATGAGCCACCTACCTTGATCTACAGTGATTAGCCATAACACCACTGAGAGGTGACGTGATTACAGCTCGGCAGGGGTGGGATTAGGCAGCAAGTGAACAGTCAGTTCTTGAAAATGATTCATTGGAAACAGGAAAAATGGGTGAGTGTTCTGAGCCACTTTGACAAGAGCCCTATTGCGGTGGCTAGATGACGGTAGATGATTAGGTGTGCAGTTAGTTAGTGCCTACCAAAAGTGATCCGAGGAAGGACAGCTGGTGAATCTGTGACAGGGTCACGGGCACCCAAGACTAACTGATGCATGTGGGTAGAAAGGGGTTAGGACAGACTGTGCACCACAGTCAGAGCTTTTTCCGCAGCATGAGGGACCTACACAATATTAGGCAGGTGGTCTTAATGTTATGGCTGATCTGTGTGACTTCATAGTTTTTCAGATGTTGACCGTGGTCCCTCTGTGTCTCTGTTAGCCCCCCCCTTCAACACTGGTCACAGATTCACACACACCCCTACCATGACAGTGTCACTGTGAACCACCTAAAAAATAGCTGTTCGTTGGTGGTCTTGTGGGGGTCCTGATCCTGATCCTGGGCGAAATGACTACAGTCAGCAAATGACAAAATCTCCCTGTTTGATAAGTGGAGCTGAACAATGAGTGTAGACACAAAGTTAGTGTACCTAATGAAGTGGCTCGTCAGTGCAGTGACCTTACCTCCAGGAGCTAACAGTACAAAGAACACTGCTAATCATTACCTGCATAAGCCTGGACACAAAAAAACACCAGATATGATTACATGTGTAGAACAGAATACATAATTAGTGGCCTACTGAAATGACCTACACCGACCGACATAATTGCACAGTTCAGTGAGCCTAGAAAAAGACTGTTGCTTTTTTTATACCCTGATCTTTAACTAGACACGGATGAGGAAACAAGTGCTTAAATGACCACATTTACGGAGAAAAATTGGAACAAAAGTTGCCTGAAAGTGACTATTTGTCATTGTGAACACACTCGAGCACCACGACGAAATGCAAACTCTGCATTTAACCCGTTCGCACACGCACACGGCGCCCGGGGGGCAGTGTAGTGGGACGGTACCTTGCTCGAGTGGTGCCCAGGGACTTGAACCTGCAACCTTCGGGTCTCAAAAGCAGCGTCCTAACCACTAGGCCACCATGTGAGCTGTGCCCACATGCATAATTGGCTCGTTTAACATTTTTACTTGTTGCTGTTTATTTGTTTATTTATTTGTTTGTTTGTTTGTTTGTTTGTTTGTTTGTTTTGTTCTGATTATTTGTGCACTTATTATTGGACACTGTCAGTCTATAACCTTTGTATCCCGAGCGCAATCTGCAATGGGCTCATTAACACGTTACCAGTGAGCCCGTGAGATTTTTTTTACAGTTTAGTTTCCATAGCAACTAGCCTTAAAATAACTTTAGTCTTTTGGTTTGAGCGATGACATTATTCATGTACAGTAAAGATTCTCGCACCACAGGGCCTTGATCTCCCTGTGAGCTATGGTATTTCGGCTGAGCCGTTTAACGTATGTGATCGCGATGAATCTAGGAGTTTTTACTAGGAGTGTAACAATCACATTTCAGGTCATTTTTTTTTTTATTCTGGGACCAAGAGTTCATACAATTTTCAGTATTTGATGTTTTAAAATGTTTTGTCTGGCTGGGTTACAGTAAGGCACAGCAAATTTATACAGTACATTTTCATACACGGAGATTATTCAATGTGCTTTACAGAAAAGTGGCCGTAAAATTAGGAATAAAATCAAATTGCAAGAATAAAAGTGGATAAGTGGAGAAAATTAGAGCTTCTGTTTAATCAGCCATAACATTAAGACCACTGAAAGTTAATTCAGCTATTTCAATACGGTGGCACCTGTCGGGGGGTGGGATATATTGAACAGCAAGTGAACAGTCAGTTCTTGTGGAGTGTGCAGTAGTTAGTACCTAAAGTGAAGGACAACTGGTGAATTGACGACAATGGTACAGGCACCCAAGGCTCACTGATGTACTGTATGTAGGGAGTGAAGGCTACTGTGGTGTAAAAAGTGATGCGGACTCTGATAGAAAGGGGTCAGAACACGCAGTGCACCACAGTCAGAGCTGTTTCAGGATCTTCTCAGTATGACTGGTGTATTGTTGTTGTTGTTGTTAATTAAAATGAACAGCATAGCAAGTTATATTCATATTTATATCAATTATGAATTAAGTGGTGTACACACTAGAGGTTTATGTTGTGTGTTTACAACAAGTGAATTCCAATAAGCTGCATTGGTTATTGCCTTTCAAACAATAGGCTCAGTTAAATCCTGTTCTTGGGCCGCGAAGGCTTTTGTGGTCAGGTGACTGAGCGGCGGGTTACAAAAGCTTGGAAATCTCTGGTCTACAAAGTCGTGATCTTGTAACAAGAACGCCTACTGACAGCCATGATGCGCTTCAGGATAAATGTGGATGGGAATGTAGACGTAAGGTGTGATCACTGTAAGTATGCAAAGTCTTAACCTGAAGTGAAGTGACTATTTGTCATTGTGAACACACTCGAGCACCACTACAAAATTTGACCTCTGCATTTAACCCACACGTGGAGTAGCGGGCAACTAGCAACAGCGCCTGGGGAGCAGTGTAGCGGGACGGTACCTTGCTCAAGGGAGCCTCAGTAGGAACCTGAGACCTTCAGTTCACAAGGGCAATGTCCTTGTGTAAAGGCAGAGCTCAGAGTAGGAGGGTGATGATAAGCTTGTCTACATCGTCCACCCAACAAAAGGGCTATGAACCACTGTAAAGCTCTCCGGTCTGGACACCAGACCATATCTCACAGTGAATATTATGCCGTTTGTTTGTGCACCTATGTTTTACTCCCTGCCAGGCCATAAATGTCTTAGAAGGTAAGTTCTAAATATACCATGCATTGCTGGCATATATTCCGCAGAGTTTTGCAAGGAATCAGCATGAGATTTTGCAGGATAATGGAAGTGTGTGTGCCTCAGGGAGGAAATAAAAAGCTAAGGGACTACACCTGCAGTAGCAAAGCTTCTGTGACAACAAATGTGTGTCTGCTGCACACTCCAGGACCCCATTGCACAAAAAGTACCAGTCACATAGAACAAGGTACATCTGTTTTGCAGTTTGGGCTTGTGTAGCACGGTACTAACGAGGGAGTCGGGATCCAGTTTGGCCACTTGTTTCTCTCAATTCGTGATCTTTATGCAGAAAAAAATGAGGAAGATGTAGTAATGGTTCCCAGTTCAATTCTGCACTGCCGGCCACTATATGCATATACGTTAGCCTAGATGGCCCATTCTGGACAGGACAATGGGATCAAGGAGGTCAAGGGGAGGTGGAGTGTGCACAAGTGCTGTTCCTCTCGCACTCAACCTGGTGCTCTTGACCTTTAAATGTCATCCTTTCTATCTTCAGGAACCTTCTCAGTTATAATCAGTGTCATTTATATGGCATCTCTGGCAGAAACGGACATTACACCGTGTGATCCGCAATCTCCGTTCAGTCAAATTACGCTGTTTTATAAATATATACAAATTTAGCGTTTGATGGCTACTAAAGTTGACTAAAAATAAAACTGAATATTCAAGAAACACCAGTTTGGAAGACTCCACATTAAGCAACAACAGCAATGTTAAATTTACTTATTGCCTTTCCCAGTCCCAAGACCACTTTAAAGGGGGGGAGGGGGGGGAGGGGGGGGGACTTGTGAGAGAAACTAAACTAAACTGAAATAGAGAAATGTTCTTTTTTTCAAGATCAGTTTTATATTTACAGCCAGTTTTTACCTTTGGTCAGATGAGTTTGATCAGTCTGGCCTCCTTTGTTTCTGCTTACACTTTAGCCGTGAAACTTGATGACCTTAACAATTGTCCACCTTCATAAACTAAGACTGTTTTCTACTTTTTGATTGTTTTTTATTCTTATTTTATTGCCACCTGGTGTCGATTAGAGAAGGATGGGTTCCCCTACTGACTCTTGGTTCCTCCCAATGTTTCTTCCTCTAGCTTTTCTTTGCCTCTGTTGCCTTTGGTTTGCTCACTGGGGCTCGGACACGGATTCTGTTAAGCTGCTTTGTGACAACATCAGTTGTTAAAAGTGCTACAGAAATAAAACTGAATTGAATTGAATTGAGGTGCAGTTAAGGAGAGACTGAGGATGAGATTTCCACAGTATAGGAGCAGCAGCACTGAAGGGCCGGTTTCCCATGAAAGCCTGTTACGAGGGACAGGTGGAGGTGCTGGTGGAGGCTCAGTTCTTGTAAGCAAGGATGGGTCGTGGCTCACACCTTTGTGCTTAAATTCATAAGGGAATTCTAAGTCAAATTGTAGTTCAAACTGAATATTTTTCAATGCAAGACTGCAGAGAATTATGGTCTTTCAACATCTACAGTACATACAGTACAGTACATTAACTGTCACTTAACACCAGGTTCATCACTAAAATACTGTAAATACTGTATCTATTGTTGGGAAAGTGGGAGTCTTGGATTTGTTGCCGCCCTGTGTATTTTATTAAATTAGTATTTTAATAATATTTACAATTAACAATAATTTTTTGCTCACTTATTTGTCTCCATGCCATATTGGTTGGTTCGTGGGCATGTAATAACTGGGTGGTCTGCATTTGATTCTATATATTGACAGGATACTCTTTCCTAGGTGTACTTTTCTCTTTCCGATCTCTTTCCGGCAGCCTTGCTGGTGTGGCCTATAGCTGGCATGGCTGCTTTAGTCCCCATGTTTCTGGACCATCTGTTTTTACAACAGGTTTTAAATGATGCAGTCTCATCATTTTCCAGTCCTGCAAGTCTGTGGTCCAACTCCTCTATACTACATTCACCTCTGTTTGCTTGTTTTGTAGCATAGGCTCATTGGGAACCTGGCATCCATGTTGGTGGCATGGGTCAAAGCTTTGTGTGACTGGTTGAGTTGCTCATATTTCTCATGTCTAGCTGCAAAAATGCTGATTTTTTAAGAAGCTGATGGATGATGAAGACCACAAAATCACCATCAGAACATGTGAAAGTGTGGGAGGATAAAACCATTCACAGTGCTCTGAAATCTCACGTCACTACATATTATGTAGAGCTCATCATTGGGACCATGTAAGAGTACAAGGTTGCTTCCTATAAAATTTGCAGAAAGAGGTGAAGTTCCAACCGGGTGGCCCCAGGAGACCGTGGTGAATGTACTTTGAAGCTGCAGGTAACAGCACTAGCATTGCTCATGGCGCTAACAGTGCTAATGACCATATGCTCGCAGAGTGTGTCAGATCACAAAACACTTTCACTATTTTGGAGAAAGAGGTGAGGAAGGTTTTTCGGTAAGTGAACACCTGGAAAGCAGCAGAGCATATCAGGTCAAGCCCCCCAGCGGTTGCACTGACCAAGTGCTCACTGTCATTTAACCTCGCCCTGGCACCGTCAGGAATTCCCCTGTGCTCTAAACATTAAACCAGACGTTACTGGGTCTGTCCAAAAGAAATCCCGGGCCCACCTGCCAATCGTCTAGTAGCCCGGACCCTCAGTCGTGAAAGGCTGGTCAAAGATGTCATCACGTACTCATCCCATTCATTCAACAGATGATGCCAACATACACCTACTGGACAAAACCAGTTAACACTAAAATCCCTCCAAACTCAAACCCTCCAAGCAGGAGAGGACTTACCACCCCCTTAGGTGGGGCAGAGGGGGTCATAGGCAGACGTAAGTGGTGTGTCTAGTCTACAGAGCATCTACACAAAAAGTGCCACCTTACATTTAGCTAAGTCGTATGTAAATGTTGTGACATGGTGACGTAACCAAAGGTTAATCCTGCACCATTCTGATATGTGTATGGTGGCCTAGTGGTTATGACACGAAATTGACTATTTGTCATTGTGAACACATTTGAGCACCACAACGAAATGTGACCTCTGCATTTAACCCATCACACCTACACACATGGAGCAGAGGGCCTCGACAGCGCCTGGGGATCAGTGTAGTGGGACAGTACCGTGCTGAAGGGTACCTCAGTAGTGCCAGGGTTGGACCTTGAACCTGCAACCTTTAGGTCGCAAGGGCAATGCCCTAACCACTAGGCCAACACTGTCCAGGTTAGGACTGTGAACAGAAGGTCGCAGGTTCTGGCCCAGGTACCACTGAACAAGTACAAGCTCACTATACTTGGGAAGTGGTGGCCTAGTGGTTAGGACACTGCCTTTGGAACCTGAAGGTCGCAGATTTGAGTCCCGGCCCGGGCACTACTGAGGTATCCTTGAGAAAGCGCCGTTGGTAGCTGCACGCTGCTCCACATGTGCACGTGTGATGGGCTAGATGTAGAGGTCACATTTCGTTGTAGTGCGCATCGTGTGTGATTGAGTGTGTTCACAATTTCGAATATCCACTTTCACTTTTCCACTTACATATGTGACATTGTACAATTACACGTGATTATATTGCTAATATTTTCAAGAGAAATTGTTGTTACATATATTATTAATGTGTAATTACAGTTAATGGCAATAAAAGTATAAATACTAATCTCCCAAAAGTGAATTTCCTAAAAATCTTTGATTTAACAGAGCAAGACACAATGCTTCTTTCTCCTTGTTTTTTTTTTTTTTTTTTGGAGAACTCTAAGACGTGCTGTCTCGCCACCTTTCAGTATGCAAAGAGAACACAACACAGCCCACTCGCTCTGTCTCTCTGTCTCTCTTTCTCCCGTTGCCTCCCTCCAGATGAGTAATAATTCATATCAAAGCCATCCCATTTCTCACTACATGCTGTGTGTATATATGCATAATGCAACATGGGAACAGTGGAGGCATCAGCAGAGCTGTAGCAGTCTGGAAGAAGCAGCTGCTGTAGAGTTTGAAGCTAAATGTGATACACTCCTGATGGAAAAACGTTTGGTTGATCCCTCCAAATCAATTGCTCCAATGGCTGTCGATATGTTTCCAGTAACTCTGAGATGGGTGTAATGCTAAGCCGAAACACGTGGAAATATTTTGAAGAAAATGGCAAATTGGTACAGTATGAAGACATGACGTACGTTAAATCATTTAAAACACAAAGATCACCTACACTACATCTCCCCTTAGGCCTGATCCACACAGGTGTTCAAATCTTTGAATTTAGACGTTACATTCCTGTTTGTTTGCCTCCATTCAGTGCCCAGTCTGTAATTCTGTTTGTTTACCTGTAGGGGGCAGTAATCAGTTCATAGTGTTTTTAATCTGTGGGTTTTGAGCTTCACTGTATTAGTGAAATATGGATCAGTGTCTGACCCTCAACGTCATCGTGTTAAACAGTTTCATGATATGGAGAAAACATTGTCACTGCTACTGGGATCACGGTCTGACTGAAGAATCATGGGATGGGTACAGTCCTCCAGAGCTAAACTAAAAACATGCAAATGCAGTAAAGGTGTTTTCTTTGTGCCTATCAGGATGTCAAGAAAAAGCTTCATGCAACCTTATTTTCCACGACCCCCACTCACCAGACACCACAAAACTCATTTATGTTTACACTTACAGCATTTGGCAGATGCTCTGATCCAGAGCAACATACATGGGGGCCTTCTAGTCTACAAAGCAAACCATTGGTTACACCAGTAAACCTAGACTTGGATTAGCTGGTAGTCAACCAAAACTCTACCAGAGCTCAAACTATTCCTTTACATAGAAGCAGCTTTTTTTGTGTAGTTAGTAGTAAGTTGCTGGGGCTTGTAGTTATTATGATCTTTGACAAGATAGATGTTCACTCACTGGTTGAAGTTCTAACTGTTAAGTTCATTCCACAACTTGGGTGCCAACACTGAGAAGAGCCTTTATGTCTGTCTTTGGTTTTTGAGAAGGTGTATGTCCAGTCGGGCTGAGGAGGATGCTGTAAACGGGTGAGCTGTGACACGAGGTTTGATCGTTGTAGATAGGTAAACAGGGACTGGATTATTTTTGGCTTTGTAAGCAAGCAAAAGCATCTTAAATCTATTGTGGGCAGCCACAGGATGCCAGTGAAGGGTTCGCAGAAGTGGAGTGTTAGCATGCTAGCTGCATGCAATAAACATCAAATCCTATGAAAATGTATTTTATAAAATTAATTTTACTAGGCCTCAAATATACTCATTCATTTTCTTGTTGGGCTATTTAAATGCTGTTTAACCCTTTAATGGGGGGATTTTTTAGTTTTAATATTTATACCCATTACTGCATTTTTAAGTTAAGTTTTAAAGTTTATTTGTGGCTTGTGGGCCATTGTTTCACGCTATAGTTCATTATTACCCCTGTATGACTGCAGAGCTGCTGTTTCAGATCATTTGTTTCACAACAGCTGTTTTAGGCCAGTGACGGTATAAAAGGTGACCATATAACCCTAATCATAACAGGTTCATAGTGTTTATTACACTAGCGTTGTTTCATTTCAGTTTCATATCACACATTTAGCAGAAACCCCCCTAAAACGATTGGAAAAGAAAGAAGTGTCAGTGACTCTTTGTCATTGTGAACACACCACAATGAAACCACAATGAAATGTGACCTCTGCATTTAACCCATCACACGTGGAGCAGTGGGCAGCTACCAACAGCGCCCGGGGA
>JBBPDA010098054.1:0-11525 GCA_037974385.1 Arnoldichthys spilopterus
TGACAGTCTGTTTATCTGCAGCTTTACCATAGGTACAAATTACCCTTGATGGTGCCAATCACATGGGCAATTTGGCCGGGCAATTTGGCCTGACAAGGCTCTGATGGCTGGTAATTGAACTTTGATCCCTTTTGCATCCCTTTTTTCTTTTACACCTCCTAATGTTGCAGAATGGCATGAAGTTCAGTTACACTATGTAGTAGCCATATGTCTCCTGTGTAAGCAGTATTGTAATGCATGTTTCAACTGCTGTCCCCATAGTCTTATGTACCTGGAAGTCTGTCTTGCTGTTAATTCTTTTGAATAATAAAAGGTTATCAGAAACTGGGCTCATGTTTCCTGAGTTTGGGAGGTTTTTGGTACTGAATATTTGACTGTCTGCTGTTGTGCTGTTAAAGGTATAGTTCAAACAATAACTCATATCTGAAAACCAGTGGTAGAAATGGGAAGTTAAGCATGGGTTTTCCATCTATATGTGCTATGGAAAAGGCAAGCTGACTGGGGCAGTGTTCTGATGGTGAACTTGGTATTAGTATGGATATTACTGTTACATGCATCACCTATACATTACTGTGGACCAATCATTGGTGGTGGTATTCCCTCTTTTAGCATGCTGCAGAAACTGTATGGAATGGTTTGACGAACATAATACAGTTCAAGGTGTTGACTTGGCTTCCAGATTCTATAGAGTTCAGTCCAACTGAATCTGTGGGCTGTGCTGAACAAGCTTGTCAAAGCCATGGAGTCCACACCTTGTAGGGCTAAAATGATTTGCTGCTAATGTCTTGGTGCCAGCTACCACAGCACACCTTCAGAGGTCATGGAGAATGCCTTAGAAGATGAGAGCTGATCTGGTATTAGGCTGGGAATCTATTAAATATTAGGCAGGGGGTATTAAAGTAATTGCTAATCAATGCAGTAACACATTGTACTCAATGATCATTTTGCAATATATTGGTGCACACAGATTGCACCTTTTGTCCCTGGTGCTTGTAGATCTCACCAATTCAACAGTGAGAGTAGGGTTTCTGTGATCAAACACATGGATGTGTGGGAATGGGAATCCTACCTTCAACCCCTAACCTGCACCCAGCTTAAACACACCCACTTAACCTGCCAATGAACAGAAGAACTTTGCTCTAAACTTTTTTTCTGACGTCAGAGCCATTGGAGGTTGCAAATGTGCCACAACTGAAAAATATCCAACCAAAAGCAGCTCTATGGTCTCAAAACTGATGGTGGGAGAGAACAGGGCAATTGCAGGATTGTCCAGCCTTCTATGCATTGGGCTTGTGGCTGCAGGCAGTCATTCAAACAAGAGCTCCCCTGGTTACACTGTTTAAGTCAGCCTGCCTCAATGTTTAAATTGAATATACTATTTGACAAATTAAGACTGTGTATCTTAAGCATTTGAGTTTACACAGAAAAACATATTTCCCCTTTCTAGTTAAAGCCCCAGGTTATCTAATAATCTGTTGTCTTGGCAGTTTCTCTCTTTTAACAGATACCAGCAGATTTCCTAGTGATTAGATAAGCCTGTATAAAGCTAGATGAGCTTGTGAACACAATAATGGGTTGTCATGTTCATGCAATAGTGCATGGATGTGAGTGTGTTCTGTCAGCGAAAACAAAGTGTGCCACTTGTCCTTTTTAGGAAAAGTGGGTAGAACAAAAGACTTTGTACCACCAGAGAAAAAGAGAGTTGATTTAAATGCAAAGGATGAGTGTGGAGGACCTTACTTCTGAGTGGACAGCAGGTGGTTATGGGCAGAATAAATGACATAGTGTCATTGTTCTGTTGCAGTGGTTATGTCTGAGCAAGTGAGTCAAGGAAGGACAACAGGGTCATGGTTGCCCAAGGAGCATTGATGTGCATGTGACACAATGGCTTGCTCGTCTGGTCTGATTTTTATTTTTTGCTATTTTGACTATAAAATAAAATAAACTTTGCGCCAACACAAGGCACAAAGGTTGTCCAAATTCTCTTAATTAATCAGACCTGTGTCTTAGGCCTAAAATGCAATAAACCAATCAGAATGGTTGATGGTTCACCTCCTCTTTAAAAGCAGGGGTGACTGAGCTATTGCAGATTGCTATTATAAAGGTGAGTTTATATGGAAAACCAAATAACAAACAAATTGAGCAGCACTGTTCCACCTAAGCTATTCAAGGGCCACTAGTGCACTTGGAGTGCATACCTGTCTCTGTAACACGTTTCATGCACCCACAAAGTCCTAAAACATAGCGCTTGAATTTGGTTTATTAATAGACACAGCTTTTGTTCAAAAGCACAATGTCATTTTGCAACATACCAATAATGCGCCCAGCCACATTTAATTTAAAAACTCTACCCTATGAGCTGGTAGCACACACCGACATTTGTTATTTTAAAAATGTGCGCAAGGAATGCAGAGGAATGAAACTAATAATAGTACCACTCTGATAGTCCATCAAGTTGAAAAACTGACTGTTCACTTCCTGCCTAATATATCACACCCTTGGCAGGTGCTACTGTAATGAGATAACAAGATAACGTCATTCACTCTAGCTGTCAGTGGTTTTAATGTTCTGGCTGATTGATGTATATATACATTTATAAATTATAACAAATAATTTAAAATGTCACAGTTTAAAATGTCATTTATCATGTCTTAAACTTTTAATTGAGTTCAGTGCAAGTTAAGCACTTAGACACTGTTATAGTCATTTATCTCCACTGATTTAGTTCAGAGTTTTGACATGATCAGCAGAAGACACATTTCATTTTTATAGTATTAACCAAAACATTTGACGTTGATTGAGCTTTAAGAATGAGAGCATTGCTTTACACACATCAGGGCTAAGACAATTAGTGACTCATTTTTCGTGTGTGGGAGGGAGAGGGATTAGAAACTTAAAAACTTCTCAGAGTACCCCAGTCTTTCCATTACCCCAAAACTCCATTAATGAGAGCAATACCCTTTATCGAATACTGACCAGACACAAATTTGAACACTTACTGTGCACAGCTTTGAAATCCCATAGGGGGAAAAGCATAATTATTCTCTCAGAGCTATACAGGCTCTTACCCCAGAACTGAGAACTTTTAGGTTTCCCTAATAACTTGATGCTTCAAGGCAGAGTTTGGTGGGTTTCATCTTTAGAAGCTGCGGTTCTGCTCCTGACCAGGTCTTTAGCTATGATTTATGAACTTGAATTATTTATTACCATAGTTTTACTCTTGAGGATCATTATTTAATTCTATTCTATTTCAATCATACTTCAGTTTCACTTTGTGATGGGTTAAATGCAGAGGTTGCATTTCGTTGTGGTGCTTGAGTGTGTTCACAATGACAAATAATCACTTTCACTTCAGATATATTTGACCTAGTCCAAAGAGATAAGCATGCTGTCACATGGGAAGACTACTAATTACATCAACACTTGCAGCAGCACTTTTGTAATGTTTCTGCACATCAGCACTTCCACACTGGCATATTATCCTGTGACAAGCTGATCCTGCCTCTGGGACTCACTTGTTAGTTGTTGAGAAGTCTCTCATCTAATCTATTTCATTCTCTCTGCTCAAAAACGTGTTAACTGTTATACTGTTGGGGCTCCATCTCTTTAATTTATCTCTCTTTTAATAAATTAACAGCAGCTTTGTTGTCTGACTTTGATTTTGGCCATTCACCCAATGTGAAGCATCAAACTGAACGCGGTTTAAGAGTGGCACTGCATTTATGGTATGATTACATGGTGGGGGTCTTGTCACTGTGTGTAAAATATAAGAGAACAAATTGTAGTCTTTGGCTTGTGGCAGTTCCAATTGATGAGAAGGTAAAAAAAAAAAAACCAATGTCTGCCTTGTTTAATCACAAAAGAGGCTCATAAACAGATTTTCAACAGGTCACCTCTACCCTTACTGCAATAAAAAGCCTCTACTTTTCTGGAACAGCTTTATACAAGATGCTGGAACATTGCTGTGAGGTCTAGTAAGGTACTGATGTTAGGTGATTAGCTATGGATTTAACATTTTGTAATGGTATATATTTTCCTTACTGCAAACTAGAAATGTCTGTAGGAACAGTGTGTTACACCAACACCGATCAGTCATAACCTTAATCCCACCAGCCTAATATCGCATAGGTTACTCACTTTCAAAACAGTTCTGTCACATCGAGGCATGGACTTTTGCAGCAGATAAAGACCTGTATATTTCAAGGTGGTGTCTCCATAGATCAGACTAGTTTGTTCAGCACATCCCACAGGATTGATCCAGTTGAAATGTTCAAAATTTGGAGGCCTAGTCAACACTTTTAACATTGTCATGTTCCTTTAAACGTTAATTTTTTTTTTCAGTCTGGCAGGGGAAGATGATCATGCTGAAAGAGGTCACTGCCATTAGGCTATACCATTACCATGAAGGAACCCTGCAATAATGTTTAGGTAAGTAGTACATTTCAGAGTCACATCCACATAAATGCTAAGACTCAAGGTTTCCAATGACACTGCATCCACCAACTCACCTTTCCCCCCATAGAGCATCCTGGTGCAATCTCTTCCCCAGGTAATTGAAGCACACAAACCTGGTCATCAGCATGACGAAAAGAAAATGTTAGTCATCAGAGTAGGTCACCTTCTTCCATTGCTCCATGGTCCAGTTCTGATGTTCACATGCCCATTGCAAGCACTTTGGGCAGAGGGCAGGGGTTAGTGAGGGCATTCTGACCAGTCTGCGGCTAAGCAGCCAAATATGCAGCAAAATGTGCTTCACTGTGTGTTCTGACAGTTTCTATCATAGCCACTGTTTACTTTTTCATCATTTTCATAATGTCTGTGGGATCAGAGAAGACAGGCTTGTCTTCACTCCCCACATGTCATCTTTTGGTAGGTATTGAAAGGTATAATAGGTGAAAAGACTAACACAATTAATCATTTTATATGTATCTACATGCCAGTAGACTATTATAGAGCTCAAAGAAGTAAGTACATTCCAAGATCCTAGTGGAATACAGACACTAGACAGGATGTCTAGGTACATCTGATTTGTAAAACATAAGTTTACAGTTACTGAGTCTAGCCCTGTGATCTGTTGCTACAAACTGCCTTTCTCGCTAGTCCGCGCATGTGTAGGGAAAGCCGGGGGTATGAAAATTTACATATACTGGAGTTAGGGGATCAAAACGCGGCACCAAACAAACGAGGCTCAAGTTTCACCCGGAACATTTGAGGGAGGGACCAGGTCCCGTTGCCTTGGAAACAAAACGCTGACTAGACTCAAACTACAGCGAAGACGGTTACATAACATAAAACTTCGCTTAGACATAAAACGCGCATACTCCAAAACAGAAACAATAACAGGGAAACAGCTGAAGTGTGTGGCCTTTTTAACACCACTTTGACCAGATGAACAGGTAAGGCTAATGCTTACGCTAAATTATTTGACTATTTTATTATTCATCGACTTTCATTTTGTTTCTGTAGTTCCCGCAGTGTTGGGGAGTAGTGAACTACATGTAATTGAACTAGTAGTTTAACCACATTGGGCAATAATTTGCAGGTTGTTCAACTACATTTATTTTTGAATATTGATTAAAAAAGTTACATTACTTTTTTTTTTACATTTTTCTGTGCAGTTAACTACGCAAACGACAAAAAAAGGGGATGGAATGGGAATTATGTTATTTTTATTTTATCATGGTTTCTTTACAGTAATCGCACTGCCCCTTGACCAATTTCCTTTAGTTCTGAATCTGACCGCTGTGATCATGTCAGGCAATTTGTCACTGACCAGCCAGCAACGCCCAACTACAAAAGACTTTTAGTTTTTAAGGTACTTCTTTGCAGTAAACTCAATTTAAGTGGCACATTGCTGGTACCTGACATATTAGTATATAGTATTTTGTTATATTTTTGAATCTCATATACTTTTATTACAAATTACTTATCATTTTCTTATATAAATTACTTTAAAGTAGCGATAGTTAAGAAAACTTGATTTATTCCTAGGGTTCATTTGCTCTAGGTTAAATTCTTCCAGTATGCTGTACATGGTAACTTACAAAGCTATGCTTTCAAACTGGCTCCCCCAACACTGAGCACCATATATATATATACAGTATATGTATAGACATGTTTAGGATACAGTTTTCCTACACTGTAATTGGTCATTTACTGTATATATCATGGATTTGTAACTTTTCACCCGTTTATTCTTTATATTTTAGGATATTATGTGTCGGCAGCTCCTCAACACTTCCAGCAAAGGTAGGAAGAACAGACTGTCTGTTCTATGTCTGTTGTCCTTTTCAAATGCTGTACTCAATTTTGTAATTGTGTGAAGATTATATAAACAATAATCATGTAAATGAATCAATTATCAGGTTTAAGGTTTTGCTAATTAAATCCAAAAAGTAACCAAATACCTCTTCTAATGAGTCCATTGCTGACACAGGACTTCAGCTGCACATCCATCTCTAAAATATTAGTGCCAGACCTAACTGATACTCACATATTGTCTAACATACGGCAAATTGTACCACTTTATTTTTAAATGAGACACTATATGCTCTTACTTAAAGGGTGCAGTACCTGTAAAAGTAGGGGCCACCAGCTCAGAAGGTAAGCTACGTCACTGGAAGTGGCTCCAGTATCTTTTATGCTATAGTTTTTTTTAAATTATGATTTAACTTATATTAAGTCATTAAGAATTACATAGACAAATCTGTTCTACTTTAATGAAGCTGGAAGTAGTATGAGTCAGTTGAGAGAAATTTTTGGGATGTAAATTTAATAGAAACAATTTGAGCTATTTGGTCAACTATTGGTTTCTAGTGTTAGCAAGCTTAGTGTTGCATCTGCTGTTTTAAACTATACAGACATTATTCTGACACAAAAAATGTCCTGGCCGATTGACTGTGACTTGGAAAAATTGATAAATGTCCACTTCATTCACTGAAATATGAAAAAGAAACATAAATCAGTTCTGATGTCTATTTTTGCTTAAAGGGTTTAAGAGAAATCTACTAAAGGCTGGATTACATTTCTTTTCTTTGTTGCAGAGTCAGCACTAAACAAATCAGTCCATTCAAAAACACAGTAGGTTCAATCTTATAAAACCTTTTGTGTTAAATGTGCTCTATGAAATGCATGTACAAACCCAGTTTCTGAAAACGTTGGAACATTTTGTAAAATGTTTGATACATTCTTGCTTAATACAAGATTTGCAAAACATGACAATGATTCTTGTCTTCAAGATGCACCATACATTTTGACCTGCTGGAAAACCAGTCATACACACCACTCTGTGTCTAAACTGTTGTAGTGTATGCAAGTCACCCATACTGAGGTCACTGATGCTTTCCATGGAAGATGTTGGCTTTTGTTCTTATTGCTGATAATAGTCGCACATAATTGTATGGCTTGTGTATAAAGCCCATATATCTCTAAATCTTTTCCCATTATTATGTACTGTACATGATAAAAGACCTCAATTCTAATTGAGGTAATCTTGCACTGAGATTTTTGAAAAATTTTTGAACAATGAACAATTTTTGTTTGGAAAGCCTGAGCCTTGGCTAGATGCTTCTTTTATAGCCAATCATGATTCCCGTACCTGTTACCAGTTCACCTGCTTATTGTGTGTTACATTTACATTTACATTTATTCATTTGGCTGACGCTTTTATCCAAAGCGACTTCCAGGACAGCGTTCGCATTGCATAGATCAACACTCAGAGTGGTGCCACACGGAAGACCAACGCATTGCTCGTGGTTGTAAATAACAGAGGCAATTTCTTTAGAACATACATACGCCAAGTGCTTATACAACTACAGAGGGCAAACTGCAATAAGTAAATACGCCAAGATCCTAAACTACTGTAATAAATTGTTTTTCCTAATTGTATAACTTGAATATTCTAAAAACATTTCACTCTTAGTTTTGCAATTTTTGTATTTGCTAAATGCTAACAGGTAACAGGTAAAAGTAATTCTCAGTTAAATGAAAGCTCAAATGTTTTTTATTGTATTTCACAAAATGTCACTTTTCCAGAAATGGGTCTGCATTTTGAAAAATGAACATTGTGATATAAAATGATAGGGGATGTTTACAATACATTATATGAATCATAATATTTAGTAATCAGGAAAAATTGAGTGCAGTAATTTTTAAATAAAACATTTAGTGTAACTAATTAAGAAGGCACCGTAGAAAAAATAATAAATATAAGTTAAAGCATAATAGATTGCTGTCCAATCAGCTACTTTTTACTGGGCAAGTTTCTTTATGATCCATCCAGTAATTCAATGTTGTAGAAGTATGAACAATAATCATGAAATTCAGAAAGGTTTTTCCTTTTAGGAGATCGAAATCCCAACCAAGCGCACAGCTACAGAGGAAGCATCCTTCAGAAATTTCTGATGGAGGGCAGGTCAAAGAAAGCCCCAACAGGTAAAAATGAGTTTACTTATTGCAACCAGTTCAGAGTAATTGTGTATTTGACCCCAAAATGTCTTTTTCACTCAGTTTAACACTGTTCTGGTTTTAAAATCTAGACTTAAAACATAACAATGAATTAAAACAAATTCATGAATCTCTATATTGTATTTTGTATTGATTTATTTATTGTTATTTATTATTGTTACTATTTTATAATAATGTATTAAAATGTAATTTTTATGTTTGTAAGTTATAAATTAATTTTATAGACATTTTATAAAACTTCCTTTTGTTGTGTATGCACTCTTGTATTGACCTCAAATAATTCTTTATTGTTTGTATTCTATAAAGGTGTCCTGTGATTTAGTTAAATGGCAAAAGCCACTATGTAAATAAAGTTGAGTCCAGTTGAAGTTTAGTGTACAACTGTACCATAATTTTCAATCATGCAAAAGCTATTATTTTACCATATGCAATAAACCTTCTGGTTTTATGCCTGGCATTCTGCATGTCATGTCTCCATGTGTGATATGAAGGAGAAATGGCATTTTCCTGTCTGTGTCCTCGGTATGAGGTCATGAATGGCTGTGTTTTATGGGCTGTGGATGCCAGGGGCACTCATTCGCTCCAGTAAGCTCTAATACATTTCCTTTTTATAATTCTTTAACCCAGGAGCGAAGCAGGTGCTGTTTTACAGGCTTCGTCCCAAGCGGACATAACCATGCATGCAAAAGAAAAATTAGCAGAGTCGTCTCCTGATGGAGCAGGTATGGCAGCCATCTCACCCCTTCATTGCATAAACACCCTAAGGGGCCTTAAGTTTAGAACAAAACATTGATTATCATGCACATATGTCAGTAAGTGCAAACATACTGTAGTGGATAAGGCATTAATAATAAGACTTTTAGTGTTAAAGATGTCCAAGATGCCAAACATATAACATGACTCACTGCTTAGACACTTTTGACTAAAAATACTAAGCACAGATGTCTTATAAGAAACACCAATAAATAAATAAATAAATAGTAAGATTTTTTTGCAAAAATTGTTCTTCTATGGCATTGACCCAAATAAATGTTTGTGGCACCTTTATTTTTGATTGTTGTTCTATTTGAAGAAGAAATTATTGTAAGTGCAGAGAAGATGAAGCAGGATGGACCAGTACTGAAGGTGGCCCAATATCTGGGAGTGCCAAAGTGTCCAGATAGCCAAAGCACAAGTGAGGAAGACAGTGGAGAAGATGAAGAAACAGCTGAGCATTGTGCTCCCATTGAGCTGCTTGCTGAAGTGAGGACAATTTTTAGCCTAATCTGCTACATTTCCGATGGTACTTGGATCTACTCAAAGACAGAACAGAAAGTCAGTTAGACCAAAACTCACTAGAAACCAGTGGACCGTTTCTGAATTCTGTGCATAAACATTTGTGTTACCAAAAGTGTTACCAAAGCTGTTCTTAGGAATGTTTAACTCCAACATTTTAATGCTGGAGCAACATAGTAAAAGAGCAGTTCAAGCAAGATGATTTGGCAGAGCTTGTGAAAACTCTGCCTATACCATTACACTGGTACAAATTACCTCTGAAAAACTAGTCCTTATTTTGAAAGAATGATGTACAGCTTACCAATGTTTACTGGGGATATTAAGCACCTACCCATTAACTTCTAGTGCAGTTTTAAGTCAACTGGTTTTCTGAGAGAGTGCTGCAGATGTAGCAGATAGAGATTTTTTTTCTTTAAAGGGTTCATATCTTAGTTTCTTGTTTTTTATTTGTTTCACTAAGGCCTGTTTCACTTATGACATTTTTGTAGTTTCTCTTTATAACTCTTAATGCTTTTAAACTGGCTGTTTTTAGCTTCAGCAAGAATGGGTGGAGCTAACAGGCTATAGGCTAAAAAAAGCAAATGTACCTAAATCAACCACAACATTTAAACCACTAGCAGATGAAGTGAGTGACACTGATTACCTCATTACAATGGAACCTGTCAGGGAATGGGATATATTATACAGTAGGTGAACATTAAGTTCCTGAAGTTGATGTGTTGTAAGCATGAAAAATGGTCACGCTTAAGGATCTGAGTGACACTATCAAAGGCAAAGATAAGGATCTAATCTCACAGAAGACATACTATAGCACAAATTGCTTAAAAACGTAATGTTGGCTATAATAGAAAGGTGTAAGTACACGGCTTGCTGCGTTTGGGCTACATAGCAACAGGCCACTCAGAGTGCCCATGCTAACCCCTGTCCACTGCCAAAAGCTCCTGAAATGCGGACATGAGTACCAGAACTGGACCATGGAGCAGTGGAGAAAGATGACCTGGTCTGATTGAGCATGTTTCCCTTTTACATCATGTAGACCGCTATATGTAAGTGCATTGTCCATATGGGGAAGAGATGACAGCAGGAAGGACTATTGGAAAAAGACAAACCGGGAGAGGCAACCGGATGTCTGGGCAATGTTTTGATGTTATGTTGACACCATCTACCTACACATTTTTTAAAACGTTAACAGTGTTTATATACTACAAACTCTAACTCTTTTACTTTAAAGTGTCAGTTTTTCCATGATATGGGCTCTTTAATATCAGTTCGCATATCTAGTATGTTAAGTAAAACAACTGTTTATTTTTTACAAGCTCTGTTGTAAGGCAGTTAAAGCTTAACTGTGTTTTCTGTGCTGTGGGCTTTAGTTCCTAAAGGCTGTGATGGGGAAGGATTATGCACTAGCAAAGAAACTCTGTCATATGAGTGAGTACTGCTTTATTGTTTCCTTTGTTCGTTTCAAGAGCATATATGCAAGACTATGCAAAGACTGATTTGCATAGTCTTGGACAACATTTAAAAAACAACATACAGTGGGTACAGAAAGTATTCAGACTCCCTTCAGTTTTTCACTCTGTCATATTGCAGCCATTTGCTAAAATCATTTAAATTAATTTTTCCCCTCATTACTGTACACACAGCACCCCATATTGACAGACAAAAAAAAGATTTTTTTTTAATTGTTGCAGATTTATTAAAAAGGACAAACTGAAATATCACATGGTCCTAAGTATTCAGACCCTTTGCTCAGTATTTAGTAGAAGCACATTTTGAGCTAATAC